>JAUCMS010005133.1:0-24301 GCA_032357445.1 Enteromius radiatus
TTCCCATAGCGTCTCGTGACGCAGCGTCTCGTTCCTTCAAGGAACTGAGGTTATATTTATAACCTTGAGACGTTTTCCGGTAACGAAGCAAACAAACATAACGTAAGCTTTCAAACGCTGCCTGGCATGCAGGATTAAATGAAAATTAAATTTTTGTAAAGACAGTTTTCCTTCAGAAATACAGTGAGATAAAAACATCCACGCCTCGGTTTGATTTTTAAACGTGCATTACGTGCTCTTGTTTATTCAGCAAAGCCTTTTGGAAATTCGGTCAGTTTTTATATCATAAATACGTGTATGGGAAACACATACCACAGCACAATAACCTGAGACCAGCTTCATTAATAATCATTAGCTGCGTTTTTAGCCGACGGACCCATAAACAAACACAGACCAGAAGTTAACTTCGGTCCAGGCGCGTGCGCCCGATGAAACCGTCTATAGATGAGTTTGTTTCTTCATCTGAAGAGATATGGAGAAATTTAGTATTGCATCACTGATGAATCCTCTGCAGTGAATAGGTGTCGTCAGAATCCAAAGTCCAAACAGCTAATTAAAATAAATTCAGTAATCCACACAACTTAGTAATTTAATTGTTTATAACAATCAAATCTATCAAAAAAAAAAAAATTGTAACTATGATACAAGTCCTCTGTCCATCGATTTCTTCAGTGCAGACATCATCTTGTCTCAAACAGGAGAAAAATATACGTATGCATGTTTAGAAGCCAAAACAGTTCAAAACAAATATCACAGGATGTATAAGTGTAACCCACCAGAAAGAACAGGAAGAACTTACACTGGAGAACGTGTCATTATGGATCCACTGGTAAACAAATGATGTAAAGCTAAATTTCTACTTTAAATTCATTTCATCAGTATTAATGTATTATTTTACTATATAATATTTATCACTGATGAATCACAGCTATTTCAGCCAATACGAGACAAGAATTTCTCTTCACACAGTAGACTGTTATTAGGTAGATGGCTATCAATGGCACAGACCTTTATATCAGTAAGAAATAAACATAAGTAATAATTATAGATAGATTTGATGATACGGTTTCTAGATGGAGAAGATATGATGAGTCATACAAGCTCGGAGCAGTCAGGACCACCAGCCAATTATAATTCTCCACTGGGCGCTTGGCTGCTTAGTGGGCCAAACTATTATTTCCCAGACAAAGAATAGTGCTCCCAATTGAAATATACGAGGCTTTTTTAAATTGAATTTGGCCAATTCCAAAACCCTTCTGTTCCAAATGACTGTCAAAATGATCTCTTTTATTTCAGAAAGATCAGGAACTGATACACCTATGATAGAATTACAATCACAAAGCTGCTCTGATGTACATCTATTTGGCTAAATTTAGAGGTGATGACAAATATGTGACGTAATGCATCCTGGAGTGGATCTACAAATCAGAAAACATCTGGTTTGTGTACTGTAGTTCTGCTGGTTGCACCCCTCTGAGGAAAATGGCAAGTCAATTCAATATAAAACTGATTTAGAGTTTAAAAATTAAGTTTAGATAACACTGGGGTGGAAGGACTGGCTCCTAAATAAAATAATCCAAGAAAGAGCAGAAATCGTTTATGCAACTGGATTTCATGAGACCAGGTCACTTTTTTATTCTATTTTATTTTACAAAATTTATATTTTTATTTATTTACTCTCTAGAGATGATTAAAGGTCCACACTTGTGGAAAACATCGAGCGTCACATCATAAATGTGTATATTTTGTGTCCTTCCATGCAGGTTACACCAATCAACAGATACAGTTGAACTCAACCAGGTAAACACACAAAATACAACCTGAAGCAACTTGAGTCACTTTAAGTCAACACCTGGATAATATTATCTGCCAAACATGATATATGTAGTTGTTTTGAGCAATGATTATCACTGTTCACTGAGGTTTGAATATACACCCTAAATCGAAAAACTTTAACCCAATGTTATTGCTACATTTCTGCAGGCTTTGTCAGTAGTTTCTCATCCTTCATCAGACCTACAAATGATTTGTTACAGTTTTCAAACAGTTACAGTTTACAGCTTTTAAGTGTGTGTTGGGGGAAAAATGTTCCCAGCGTTCTCCTTCATCTAAAAGCGCCCTGTTTTTGACCTGTATTAACTGTGTTGAAAGAATGCAGTTTATATAATATAGTTCCATTTGTTTAATCCTGTGTGCTGAGAACATTACTGTATTTAATGAAATTCATATGTATTTCTCATTCAAATCTAAAGCACACTGGCGAGTTTACGCAATGAATAAACAGTGTACTTCTCAAACTGCCAGAACAAGTCAGAGTGATGACAAAATATAAACCATGAGGAGAAGAACATGATTCTGTCCTGTTCCCAGCGAGGTACTTCATCAAAGTAGTATTTTAATGGACTTTCATATTTGATTGTTCTTTTTTTTCTCTGTATAATGTGTGTACGTGTATAATAACGTGTGTGCAGATAGTGTTTGACAGTAAACACACAGTCACTTGGGTGACTTTAAAAAAAAATCTTATACAGAACACAATAACATTTAAAACGTTTGCAGTTTGTCCTTTTATCATCTCTTTAAAAGAAGTCTCTTATTGCTCACCAAGACTGCATTTATTTTAGCAAAACTACAACAATAATATTGTGAAATATTTTTACAATTAAAATAGCGGATTTTAATTTGAAAACATTTTAAAATATAATTTATTCCTGTGGTGAAAAGGCTGAATTTTCAGCATTATCACTCCAGTCTTCAGCGTCACATAATCCTTCAGAAACCATTCTGATATGCACCTCATATTCCAAACACTTAATAAGAAACACCTCTGATTATTATTGTTGAAAAGAGTCGTGCTATGTAATATTTTTGTAATATAAAAGTAAAGTTAAAAACAACTCCTGGAATTTGCATTATGTCACTTTTATCTTTTATGTTATAACTAAATAAGCAAATAAAACAAAGTGACTGACATGAGATTGTACTGGAAGTTTAAATGCATTTCATTTCAGGATGGTATATCATCAGACTAACACCTGAAGGAGTGTTAAATCAAAGACATTTATATTCATATCTTTTGAACGCTAATGATGGATATAATTTAGGTTTGAAAAAGCTCATGTGAAGTTTTGAACAACATGTTTTGAACGTTTCAGAGCTTTTGGTTTGCTTTAACAGCTTTCTTCCCCTTCATTCATTCATATCTTGTAGGACCTATTAAAATGGCTGAGAGAAAATCTGGTATGGTCATGAAAAGACCCTTTTCTGCGAAACTCTCGTACATTATCAGACATCAGGGCACAGATGTGAACTAGATTACCCCACGCTCCCCCTAATATTCTTCTCCTGCTCTCTCTCTCTCTCTCCCTCCCTCTCTCTCTCTTTCACTCTCCTGACCACAAAAGAAAGAAATCATTGAGTTTCTCCCTTTTTATAAACACTCCCTCCCCTTCCAGTAGTCTCCAAATAGGGACACAGACTTTCAGGTTCCCAAACTTTGTTGGAAGAAGTGAAAAGAAGTGTAAGGCTGATTATGTGTGCTCCACTTCTCTGCCTCTGAATGGCAAAGCAAAGAACAGCGCTTTGAACATTTTGACCAGACACATGGCTCTACCTTGTGACATGGCAGAAGATTCTGGTGAGTTTATTTATGTTTCTACTTTGAAAAACGAGACCTGTCTTGATTAATGTGGCAGAGCTATTTTGTCTGCATTCATGGTCTAAACTGACCACTGATTGAGTGCATGACTCATTAGTGATTGGTGTAAATATATCTTTATGGCATTTTTTTGATTATGTTAATATCACCTTACCATTTAAGATACAGCTTTTTTCTTTTTTTCTTTTTTGCTGCACATGAAATTCTCTAAGTATAAGTTAAACCCAAAACTTGAAAAGATTTGTGGCCTATATGCGTAGTCTTCTAACACTGCAGATGTTTTCTGAAGGTTGAGTTCCAGCACAAGAGTGAACATGACAACTTCCAGACACTTGGCATTATTACTCGAGGTTAATCATGACTTTTTATTTGGACTAGGCATCAGACAGAGTTATCATAAAAAAGATACTGCACTTCCTCAGCTCTGAACTGGTTTGGCATGTATTTTTAGAAATGACACAATGCTACTAAAAAGGTGCCCAAAGGAAAAGTAAAGGTTTTATGGTTCCAATAATATAATTTAAGCATCTAAAAGGTTTAATAGTTTTCTCCGTTGTCAAACATTACGAGCCCTGGATTGGCAGTGTGAGCAGTTGCATGGGATCAAAACGAAGCAACTAATCAAATCAAGACTTTTGTGTTACATTGTTCATTTACAATGTTGATCAGTAAATCTAATAAAATAATACTTGCACATGCTTGGTTAAGGAGCAATATGCATCATTCCGAGACACGAAAAACAGTTTCCATATTTCTTTTTCTCATCTCAATACATTTGACACTTTCAGACTTAATTAAAAAAATAACACACCTTGCAAAAAAAATGACAGTGTTTAATTTTAACCATGCAAAAAAAAAAAAAATAGATTCATTCATTTTCTCAGAGTGCTTCAGGACTAAATGAGAAATAAATCATTGCTTTCATCATTGCATGCACAGCAGAGCAGAAGTTCATTACAGGCTGTGTCGGTCTGTTGAGTTACAGATATTATCCTTCCTCCATGAAGCACAAATGCCAATCAGCAAGCATGAACAACAAATTACTGCTGTAGAGAAACAGAGATGCTCTTGATGGTACTCCTTAAAATTGTTCTATACTAAAAGAGCTTGACAGCGTATTTGTTTTTGGAAATTTTTTGGAGTATGTATGAATGCAACCCCACAGATCAAACCTTTAAAAAAAAAAAGATGACTGCAATAAATCAACAGGTTGGATATTCTGCACTACTGCCAAAAATATAAATACACAAGCAGAACAATGAAAATGCCATGCTGCCGAGAACATGCACGGGAAGGTTATTTTAGCCAAAGCTTGCTGAACTACCACAGAATCCGAAAGTGCTCACACTGTGGAAAAGAGCTGCCGTCTTTCCTCGAAGACAAATATCACATTTCACACATTTCCAGATGTTGAGAGGAGTGTTGGGACGCCCTGGAGTAAGACAAAACATTGAAAGAAATTGTGTGAGTTCAGTTCAGTCACATCTGGACACATGAGAGATGAGGCGAAGAGAGGAGGAGATCAAAACGGGAAAAAACCCTGTCCATTTCCATTTTTATTTATTTATTGTTGTGCTTATTTATTTTAATTTATAAAATCAATTAAAAGCATTAATGATCATTTGAGATTAACCCAAGATGATGCTTTTTGATGCCAAAGTGACTAGAAGCTGTAAAAATGAGTCTTAAGCGTGTATTATCTAAGAGGGGGCTTACGCTCTCTTTTTTGAAAGAGTGAAAAAGAGAGAGGGGGGTGGAAGGCACTCATCCTTGTACATGGAAGACTAAACAAACAGCATCCCCTTCCAGAGAGGTCATGTGCTACACCTCAGGGCCCTCACATAAATGAATGTGCTCACTAAACGCACCAGCAGGAAGCCCCCTCCACATGCTCCGGAAAACCCTGTAAAAGTCTACTGCTTCATTTAACTTTCACTGTATAGTTGGCAGACAGTACAGTTTCTCAAATATAACAACTTCTTTCATCCTCTGACCTCTTATTATTTTCCAGTTTCAGGGAATTACTGGAAGATATGTGTATTTTCCTTTATTAGTTTTATTTAGTATCTATATAATAATATAAGTATTTTTATTTACTAAGGACATATGCATTCGATCACAAGTGACATTTGAGACTTTTACATTGTTACAAAATGTTTAGTTTTTCTTTAATTTTGTAATAAATAAAGAAATAAAATCCGTTTCCAAAAAAGTTTGAAGCAGCACAAACATTTTCTATGGAAGCTTGTTTTTGTTATGGGGTGGAAAAAAAGTACTTTGCTTGTATATGTCAACTTATTCTACTAAACCATACCCTTACAGTGTACTCTGAGAGTTAGTAGACATGTATAGTTACAAATTAAGGAGAATAAGTTGACATGTATGTTACTTATACAGTAGTTAATGGAATGTTAGTGGACTATCAAAATACCTGGTTGTGAGTGAGGCATAAACTAACAACGGCAAGAACAAATAATTCAATAAAACGTTGCAATTATCAGGTATATGTAGGAAATATAGCAACGAAAACAAAATTGCTAAATTGAATTGTAAGTTTATACCTCACTTTCTTTTAGTCTGTGGAAAAAGGTCAATGTAGATTCAAACATTGATAGCAAGAAATGCCTCATTAGCAGCAAATCAGCATGTTATGATTTCTTAAAATTCATGTAATAATTAAGACTGACTGCTGATTAATCAGCTTTGTAATAAATCACATATTCAAATAAATATTATTTGAAGTGTAATAATATTTTACAATATGACTGTATTTTTGATTAAGTATACACGCAACTTTGGTCAGCATGAGAGCCTTTCAAAAACATTTTTAAAAACGTACAGACTTCAACTTTTTTGAGCAATACCGAATAGTTTCCATTGAGGAAGCTTTGGTCTGTGCTCAAAGCAAAGCATTATTTGAGTGTCTGTTTATTTCTTCACAGATGAGGTCAGAGCTTTGCAAAAGTGGTGATTGTGTGGAAAAGCTTCGAGGGGCTCAAGAGGGACCTCACATTTGTCATCGCTTGAGTTCTCATCCATCACTCCGTCAAGTCCCAGGTCATAGAGGTTCCTCCCTCTTCTGGGTCATGATGAGGCTTTACTCTGCTCTGGGCGCTTGGCTCTTCACACTCCTAGTGATGCCAGTCTATTGCCAGAGCGGTGATGATGGAGAGTGGGGGTCAGGGGACATCTCTGGGAATGCGGTCACTGGAAACGCTTCGGTCTTTCATGCGGTCGGGGATGAGCCAGACGGGACCGGGCCAGTTTTTCACAGCCTGCCAGAGACAGAAAGCGGCGACTGTTATGTCAATTTTCACACCAGCCAAGTCATGCCGAGGCGGTTACGAGCTTTCAGAGAGGAAGTAGCTTATCTAAAAGCCATTCAACATGGCAACCAGGCAGTGATGGAGAATCTGGTCCAGTTTGTAGGAGCAGAGATGGGAGATCAGCGCTACGAGGAGGTGATCCAAGAGAACATTGTTGGGATCAGAGAGGATCACGTGGGCTGTGAGAGCGTGGTGACAAAAGCAGCAGAGGAGTTGGAGAGTCAGCTGGAGGGAGACGCTCAAGCCACTTTGGCTGGAATTCAAAAGTGAGATGAGTTGAATCTTAATAAGGCAGTCGTATGCTCTTGTTTTCGGAGAAGAAATTTCAAGGGTCTTAACAATTTGAGATGCTAAGGCAACAAACTTAAATAAAAGTGTACATGTGCAAAGTATTTAGTTTCAATATTGTACAATTTTGCTATTTACACAGCAATGGTGATGGAAGATCAAAGGGGAAGATTTATGTCTATAAAATGTCTTTCTAAATATATAGGTATTCCGTGCATCCCAGAATATGATACTAATACTACAGAACTGCATTAATTTGACCCAAAATACAGCAAGAACTGTAATATTTTTTTTTCTATAGGAATATATTTTAACATGCAGTTTATTCCTGTGATGTAAAACTGAATATTCATTGGTCATTACTCTAGTCTTCAGTGCACGATTCTTCAGAAGCTATTCTAATTTGCTAATTTGCTGCTCAATAAACATTTATTATTATTATCAGTGTTGGAAATTTTGGGCTGCTTATAATTTTTAAAATTCTTTTATGAATAGAAAATTCAAAAGAAGACCATTTATGTGAAATAGAAATCTTACTGTCACTTTGATCCATTTATTTGCTGATTATATATATATATATATATATATATATATATTCAGTATTTTTATTTAATATTATTAAAATATTTTAATTATTAATTATGCAATTAGTATAATTACATAATTAATCATTCAAATATATGATTAAATATTTTTTTTATTATTTATTTAATTTTATTATTATTATTATTATTATTTTTTCCCCAATATATAGAGAGTTATTTTATAGAACTTAATCTTTAAAGTTGCCTGTTCAAGAGTGTTTCAAGGCTGCATAAAGTAACACTTTCAAGGTAAAACATATAAATACATAAAAATAAATAAATAAGAAATAAATAAAATAAATTACAACCAAATAAAATTCTCAGCTAAAATGATCATAAACAAGAAATATAAACACATGAGTGTAAAAACAAAACTCGTAGCTCATAGAGCCGCAGACTAACCACAATGACTTTGATTCTGGTCTCTGGGTTTTCCATCACCAGCCTGGACAGTTGGAAGGAATGTGAATTTCAGCCCCTTTGAGGCCCCTGGTTCAAGAAAAACTAAGCCGAGGCCCTAAGGAGGCCCCTGTTCATTTCCTTCTTTGCCTCCCTCTCTCTTTCTCTAAGTATTTCTGATGTTGTGTCTACTTTATGTCTTTATCTAAGAGTAAAAGAGGAGTCCCTTGCCTTTGAAGAAATGCTGCGTACGGTGACTGACATAGCCACTCGACTGGAGAGCTCCTCACGAACCCTGCATGTGGAGATGATCGAACAGCTGAGGAAGAACACGAGACAGTGGCGCAAAACTAAATGATTCAGTGGGAAGCCCTCCAACCTAGAAAAACAGATAAAAGTGTAACATGGCATGTCACATCAATATTTACCCATATCCAATATTTTAATAACAGTACAACAATGTTGTCACCTTAACCTGCAATGACTGCAATTTGACTGCAATTCTTTATACTTTAAAGGCGCTATTACCAGAAAATAGACTGAAATGCAAACTATATTTTCCTCTCTTGTGCAATTCATTTGTGAGCCATAATGAAAACATAATGGCTTTGTGTACAAGAAAAAAAAAAAAAAAAGATCTTGGCAGTGAGGTGACATCTTAAAAGAATATTCTCTTTCCAAGTATAGACAACCCCGCAGCTATGGTCTGGCTGTCTTGGCGCTAGGGAGCAGATGGTAAAAAGACTGTACGAGGCTCTGGATATCAGCAGCATGAACTCTTATATGTTGGAGAGAGAGAGAGAGAGAGAGAGAGAGAGCAAGATGGAAAAGTGAAAAAAACATGGCAGTGATGTCACTGAGAAAGAAATATAAACGTGACTTGGCTTTCTGAAGGAACAGAAGAAAAAATCCAACAACTAAAGAATGTTATGTTTACTCCAGTCTATTATTAAAATATAATGTATATACTATTAAAATATAAGTTTATTAATCTGGTCAGTTGTGGTCACTTGCTGTATTCATATTTTTGAAGGGATTTCTGTGTGTATGCTGGCAGCTCTTGTGTCAATATAGTCATTCTTTATGTGGCGTTTAATATGATATCCATAAAAAGTGATTATCAGGGCTTCCTTTTTTTTCAAGTAAATCCTTTGCTAGAAATTGCTTGTTCAAGATTCAAGATTTTTATTTGCCATTTGCACGTAAAACCAACAGTCCTATGCACATTGTAATTCTAGTACAGAGAAGACGTTAAGATATGAATGAGGAACAAACAACAAGAGAATAAAATAGAGAATAGAACATTATAAACTAAATTAAGTAGGCTATCTATAAATAAATAAATAAATTCTTAAGACAGAAGTGTTTTTTTCTTTAAATGGCCAAAAGTTAGTCTGCATTGCAGATATTTCACAGTTATAGTATTGCAAAGATTTGCTATTGCACCTTGAGAGTGCAATGTTGAGAGTGTGAACTATTTAAATTCACTAAATATGCACCCCAGTTACCACAAACAACTGTAAATGTCACTGAAAAGCCATAGATAGCCTATTTATCGGTTAAAAATGTGAGTACCCTGAACTGCAACGTAAGGATTTTTATGTAAAAATAGCAATGACACATAATTAATGCCTTTTTAAGCTGTCCTTTTCAAAATGTACACTTTTGTGCCTATTAGGTTAAAAAATGTACATGTACTAATATGCATCTTTAAGTTGCCAAAATGGACGCTTGAGGTACATGTACCTTCTTACCCCAGTGACAGCTTTTGTACCTTTATTTCTGAGAGTGTGCTTGTGTCTTCATGATTACGGGTTTTGTGTGTTTAATCAGCATAATATGATTAACAATAGATATCTCTAAACTCGGTAAAAAACTGCATTCACCTTCTGACTGAGCTCTAGCTCCCCCTCAGCATTTACTTAGCTGCCCTGACCTCTAGCGGAGATTAGCTGCTATAACAATTCAATCACTTGATGAAATGGCTCGTTTGGCCCATTTTTGACAAGGGTTGTCTCCATGAGTTCGCGAATTTACTAAAAGTGTCCTAATTGTCTCGTTTTTATTTTTATTTTTTTAACATAATAATAATTTAGACTTGTCGCCCAGTGGATTCAGGCAATTTGGAATGTGGCCAAGCTCGTGAACTTGTGATGTGGTCCCTCCCTCCCTCCGTTTCTGTTAGACATGAAAGTGGATGGGTGCACTGAGAGAGAGATGCTCAGTCTGGAGTAAACCCTGGAAACAGCAGGAGCCAGGTCATGAGTGCATCTATACACTGTGTGACACAAATGGAGTTACTCTGGGATATATCCTCTTCTAAAAATTCATCTTTTTGGATGCATATGGAAATAAATAACACTTATGCAACACGGAGTCTTTGTTCCCGATCTTCGCTGAGCTTCGCTGAACAGGTGCGCAAAACTTAAGCGCATCATCGTGCTTTTTCACGTACAGAGAAAGAAACTTCGGAGTTGAATAAGTATGGATAAGCACTGGATTTATGCTTCTTAATTCGAAACATTTTTACGATAAACATTTTTTCTATCACTTATAATAGCTACATGTGATTAAAAAAAAAAAAATACAACCAGCAGAAGATGCAGGGTATGACACCACGACAGAAAACACAGAAGACGCTGAATTATAAGGAAACTGAAAATATAGACATGTACTGAAAGTAATTGGCTGTATGATGGAGCGCTTTGAGAATCAGCGGTTCTTCCTGAGGATTTCTCTTCTCTGCACTATCCTATGTGAGTCAAGTAAGTTTGGCTTTCACATTTTCTCACAAATATTGCTTAAGAAAAGAAACCAAAAATTGGAGCACGGTGGCTGGTTTAATCCTGACTATTAAACTAGTTTTGACTGGTCATGTCCAAAAAAACATACTGACCACCTTAATCTGGTTTTAAAAGCGGATCTGAGGTTAGTCTGTCAACTTGAACCAGCTCTGGTCACCCTAAATATTTTCTTGAAAGACGCATTAAAAATAAGTATCAGATTGTGCATTTTAGACATTTCCAATGTGCATTGATTAATTTGATTGATTTGATTCATTTTAAGCAAAAAAAAAAAAAAAAGTCTCTGCTTAAAAATCTCCAAACGTCCAGGTTAATCAGGTTTTCAGCTGGTCACAATGGGAGAGCAGTTTATCTTCAACCAGCAGACCACCATGCATGAGCCGGTTTAAGATGCAGATGCTTCACATATCCACAGTCAGAGATGTGTAGGCATTAGGATGGCACGCACGATTGCCAGTAAAATGAAATGTCCTCTCCACGGCCAAGCTGGCGCTTAAATCAAGGCAGATTTATTGGGCTTGCTCATCACTCTGCGTTTACGCTCGCACTCTCCACGAGCGTCTCTTCATTTATGTGTCCGCTCGCTGTCAGCAGCCGCCGGACTCCTGATGAATGAATATCACTGCGGGCATCTGACGAGCTTGCAGCTGGATGCACTTTACCGCCGCTATTTGCATCGGATTTGCTTAAGAACATCCCGAGCTCTGGAAAGTTTCCAGAGTTGAACGGAGATACACGAAGAAGAAGCTCGCCATCCAATTTCAGGTCCGAGGCTTTGATCTAACAGCCTGCAAGCGTGTAGAGTGAAATCCGTCCACCTGCTCTGCTCCTCACAGACTGGAGAACAGATGCGCTGTTATGGCTGTTTAAGCGGCTGCAGAACTGACGCGCGCTCCGCTCCAATCTGGAATTAAGAACGAGTCTAGAATTAAATACAAAGTTAAATACAAACATTTCTGTTGTAGCCTACTAGTTATTACTACTGTAGAAAAATCAGTTCATATGGTAAAATATAGCCTACATTACTGTAAATTAAATATTTTTAGAGTAAAACATTTATTACATAAAATAATATTCAAAGTAAAATTGTGATGCAATATCTATAATTGTATAGCCTACCTTAAAACCCATGAAGATAATTAGTCAGTAACCTTAAATAAGTTACTCAACAAATTAAAACATATTTTTAGTGTAAAAGAAGATTTATCAACCTTTCAAATGTGTCCATTTTATTTTTTTCCAAATAAATCCAGTTATTTAGGCTATTTTAAAGGAATTAATAGTGATAGTAATATTATTTTTAATAATATGCCAGCCCTGTAAGAAAACTCCACATTTGCATTTAAATTTGTTTAATTTGAATTTTTTTTAACAATGAACATTTATTCAAATTAATTATTTAAATGATAAATATTAACAATAATAATACAAATATATGTTGAGGAAACAGAAAACACATTCTTTAAACCATATTTCCTGTTGGTTAACACTTTTTCTTTTATTATAAGGTGAACCTTTTTATTACATCATCTCTCTATATTTAGTTTTTTTTTTTTTCTAAAAATACACAATTCCTTGCCTCAGAGTAATAACTTTGAACTGCATGGCCAGTCCATAATATGCTTAAAAAAGCAAGAAATGTGCCAGAGGTGAGAAAATCTTTTCTTCCGCTGACTGTAGTTGGTGCTGTGTTTGGGTTTCATATCATGTCCCACTGTGCTAATGCCCTGTGGTGCAGACCCTAAATCTGACTTGTTAATGACATGTTGTCATTCGCTCAGAGTGTGACTCATTGTGCCAAGTATGACCCAAGGGAGCTCAGTTCTCCACACAGCAAATGACTGCTCTCAGAGAGTCACGCTACAGCACTCAAATAGCAGGCCTGACACAGACTATGTGCAAACACTGTCCTCAGGGTTCTGTGTTAATCTCAGAGATGAGACCTGAGTGGGCTGGCTTAATGGTGTCTAGCCTCTGTCCTGCATAGATGTCAAGCAAAGGTGCAGAGATTGCAGGAGATCTACTCTTGGAAAAAGAAGAGAATCAGTCATCATTCAGTTCGCCAGACAAGCCTACGCACGTATCATTAAAAACTGTTGTCTTCTCACATATAAAGGAGTTTGAAGCAATGTTCTTGAGATCATTTTTTACTCAGTTAATACAGGTAGGTCCAAATGAAAACTTAAATAGAGAACATATTAGTAGTAGTATAATTCATGGACACTGTTACAGGATTACATAGTACTCACTGCATCTGAACATGCCTATTTAGTATGCAAAAAACAGTATGTCAAAAGAAAAGATAGCATAGACCTGCTCTAACCCATTTCATGAATGTGCATTCCAGTTTCGAATGTGTGGCACAATTGTCTGTTTCTATGCAATTGGTAGGTTTATGGGTATGGGGTATACAGTACGCACGCCAAAAATGTGAGTTATATGTACACCAACAAAGCACAAATCACTTGCATGTAAAAACCTTTTTTTTTTCTCTCCAAATTGACAGTTTTTATTATTATAGAATGCTTTTTTTTTGGAATACAGAATAGTTTATTATAATTTTTATCCACACACGTCTGTTTTTTTAACCTCATCTTTATAAAAAAAAATGATGCATATATATATATATATATATATATAATTTTTTTTATAAAGATTAAAAACAAGATGTGTGAATGAAAATTAAAACTAAATTATTAATAATTATATATATATATATATTTGTTTTTTTTTTTGTTTTTTTGTTTTTTTTCATTTTACACTCTCACATGAACAAAATGTTATTTTGTAAAAGTTACACAATGTAGCTTTTAGCACTGATTAAAAAGTATCAACAAGACTAAACGTTTACTGTAGACCTACATAGGCTATAAAACAATTGAAAAGCAAGGCAGTGGAATACAATTTTTTTCCTTGTGTGATCTATAAATAACATATATTTGTAAGTGATGTAAGGCTAGGCCTATGTTTTAGTGTGATATTTCAAATTCAGCAGCTCATTTACAACTGATTCATTCAAACACTCTGATTCAATCAGGAAGGAAAGCACATGCTTGCTCTGAGACGCGCATGCGCAACGGCTGTTTTTGTCAGATCAACAACAGACAAATTAACACGTGTTGCTTAAAACGTGAGTAAATCAATATTAACTTCTTAACTATTGTGTATAACACTCACAAATGATGCTGTTTTGGCTGCAAATACCTGCAGTGGGCAGATAACGCTACTGCAGCAGATTTTTGGAAACAGCGCTCTTCTCACGTGATATTGCTGAAGTTCAACCGCGTGGAATAATTTGCCTGGAAACATTTTTGAGCAAATCTATTAGAGTTGACGGATGAGAAGTGATGATGCGTGTAATTATATATGATTAAAGAAATGAATGGGAGTTAATCCCCTGATGAAGCGCTTTAATGCTATATGTTTTAGTTATTTAGCATGCAAATAGTGCGGTCAGTGAGCCCTAGATAAATTAAAAGACTCTCTGTCCCATTAGTTCATTTAAACTCCAGCTCTGTAAATTCACACACTTGCTTAATAATTTGTCATGCTTCACTCAAATCTGTAAGAAAATTTTCCAAATAAGCTGAGCGTGCTAAACCGCTTAGCTATCTGAATGTTTAGCACTTCAGTAATGAACCAAGTTCAAGATGATGTGATTTACTTTATGACCATTTATATGCCAGGTTGTGGATAGGACAGTTGAACAACAATTTAAAATGCCTCCACTTCCTCATTATCATATGTTTTAACGTAAAAAGAGCTCCAAAGTCGTCAATATAGACTGGATATACAGGATAAACATTCTTTCAATACAGTAATTATGTGCCAAGTCTAAACACAAAATTCTCAGTATTAAAATCTCAGTATTAGCTGTTTGAATTTAATGTCTTATTTTCCATTTGCAGTCTCTTGCTGTGATAAGACTCATTCACATGCTGAAGATGAACTCTTCAAAAAGTTGTTTGATGGCTACAACAAGTGGTCAAGGCCTGTACCGAACACCTCTGATGTTGTCATTGTCAAGTTCGGTTTGTCTATCGCCCAGCTGATTGATGTGGTAAGTTAAATTTACCATTTAATTCAGTTCAGTTTATTTTTGTGATGGCAAAGCACTATTGCAGTGTCACATGATCCTTCAGAAATCATCCCAATAAGCTGATTGAAAGTTTTATCAGTGTTGAAAACATCAATATTTTTAGTAGAAACGTCCTTTAAAAATTAATTTTACAGGTGTGCTGAAATATTAATTTCATAAGTCTCCCATTGAATATTGCCATATTAAGGGTCCTAAAAACCTTAGAATCTTGATGAATTAGGGCACATGGTCCTTGAAGGCTCCAAGTCCATCAGAAGATTAAAATCATAAGGTGTTTGTGACCTTTCTGAACCAAGAGCTCTCTGCTGGAGCAAACCCAGCATCCTGACTCATCTAATACCCACTGTCCTTCCTTCTTTTTGCTCCTCCACAGGACGAGAAGAATCAGATGATGACAACGAATGTCTGGCTAAAGCAGGTGTGTGCAACAGAAAAGTTGAAAAATTAGCACTAAGTTGCAGAAATAGTAAAATGATTTAATAAAATAAAATTGGCAGATCAGCATAATGGTGGCAGACTTTTTGTAGTGATTAAGTTTTTCATTTGCTGAACATTTGTGGCCTCTCGCTCAGGAGTGGAATGACTATAAACTACGCTGGAAGCCTTCAGACTACGACAATGTGACTTCCATCAGGGTTCCGTCAGAACTGATCTGGGTCCCGGATATAGTTTTGTACAACAAGTGAGTAACAATTTATCCGAGCTAAGCAACAATCAATCCCCGCAAGTTAAATGCAAAATAATCAAACCAGATCTGTGTAGTGCTGTGTGGACTGTTTTATATGCCGAGTTGGTTCTCACAAGTGCACAAGTGACATGATCTATAAGCTGTACTGTATGCAATTCCATACCATTGGAGTTGCACTGAAGTGAACTCACACACTTCTTTAGACTGCCACCCACTGTTTGAATGTGGTGCTACACCAGCATAGATTTCAGTTCCCACAATCATTATTAAGACAAATCTGTTCTGTCTGGAAGACTGAAAATAGTCAAGAAACTTCATTTAATAATATAAAAGCTTATGAATAATTAACCACTTATTTGACCTTATATACCACTCATGTATTTATTTGTTATTGCTGACTTGGCAAAATCAGGAAGTGAGTAGGGTGTGGGTGATATACCAGTAGATGCGATTAACTAGCCTAATAGAAATTTATCAACTGGTAGAGTTGGACTATCATGTCTATGGTGGTTACACCTTCACGGGACGTTGCTGTGCTATGTGGACACAAAAAAATATAATTTACATGCATTTTTAAGTATTGCCGTTTAAAAAAACTTGTCTGTGTCAGATGCTGTCTTTACAAGTTTTCTTCTAGACACAGTAATTTAGGAATTAAGAGAAAGCAGGATGCTCTTAAAGTGACAGCAGGCTAATATTCCTGCTGTCTGTCATTAATGGTAATCAAATAGAAATGAGAAAAATCTTCTTTTCACTTAATCATTTTAAGAAGAAATGTATGTTTCATTTTAAGAAAGAAAATAAATATGCAGTGTTTTTATTCATTTGATCTCTATATTCAACGTATGTAGCATTTATCATTTATTATTTTGTGATATTGACACTGGTGAAAAGAATTAGAAATTTCTATGGTTTCATGGCCTTATTAAAGCAAAAATAACTAAAGTTTGTGATACATTTGTTAGTGTGAAATATAATTACTCATATTGTGAGATTATGGTCATATCGCCCACACCTTCATACATTTATTTATATTTTGTTTAAATCCAAACTGTGTATAACCAATCTATGCTCATTTTATGTAACATTTAAAAAAAAAAAAAAAAAAAAAAAAAATATATATATATATATATTTTTTTAAATGTATATATATATAATCCAAAAAATATTAGTGCTAGTGTGTATAATTACTGTGTATATTTATGTAAAACATTATGTTTAAATGAAATAAATTTAATATACATTATATAAATATAAAAAATATACATGTAAATACTTTTAAAACATATAGTATATGTGTGCCTTTATTTATACATAATAAATATACACAGTACAAATATATTATTTACACAAATTTGTATTTTGAATGCGATTAATGACATTTAATAAATTAAATGAATTTCAGGAGGACTACGCACGAATGATTCGCAGCTGCTATCAATCTCCTCATTACCAAATGACCCCGCCAAACGCTTCACCACTGCATTAAATATTGCTCACTTCCTCTCATCTAGCCGCTGCGTTTTTGTCTTCCACCACCACCCCTTCCGCCTCCTTAGCCAGGGGCCCGTCCTAAGGGAAGGACCTAGCAGCTTTCGTGTTCTCCACTTCCTTCGGGGGGCACGCAGGGACAAGGCTGGGCTCCGAGCATCCGTTGACCCTAACCTCCTAGGGCTCGGGGCCGCCGGGCTCCCTGCCTGTCCCCCGGACAGTCCGCCAAACAAGCTTATATTTATCGCCGAGGAAGTGGGAACTAGTGAAATATTCATTGTTACAGTCCCTGAAACGGCAAGCATGCCAGGTTTAATCGCTTTTGAAGCACATATATGTGAAAATCAATTTTACTGAATTGTATGATGCGTGAAACCATTTCACTACGTTTAGTAATATGGCATCTGATCAAATAAATGTTGTTGTCCCCTTCAGTGCAGACGGGGAGTTTGCGGTGACCCACATGACCAAAGCCCACCTCTTCCACACAGGTAAAGTGCGCTGGGTTCCACCTGCCATCTACAAGAGCTCATGCAGCATCGATGTCACCTTCTTCCCCTTTGACCAGCAGAACTGCAAGATGAAATTCGGCTCGTGGACTTACGACAAAGCCAAGATCGACCTGGAGCGCATCGAGAACACGGTGGACTTGAAAGACTACTGGGAGAGCGGCGAGTGGGCCATCATCAATGCTGTGGGCACCTACAACACCAAGAAGTACGACTGCTGCCACGAGATCTACCCGGACATCACCTACTTCTTCATCATCCGCCGCCTGCCACTTTTCTACACCATAAACCTCATCATCCCCTGCCTGCTCATCTCCTGCCTGACCGTGCTGGTCTTCTACCTCCCGTCGGATTGCGGTGAGAAGATCACGCTGTGCATCTCGGTCCTCCTCTCGCTCACCGTCTTCCTGCTGCTCATCACAGAAATCATCCCCTCCACCTCGCTCGTGATCCCACTCATTGGCGAGTACCTCCTCTTCACTATGATCTTTGTCACCTTGTCCATCGTCATCACCGTCTTCGTGCTGAACGTCCACCACCGCTCGCCCAGCACTCATAAGATGCCCCGTTGGGTTCACTCAGTCTTCTTGGATTTGATCCCACGGTGGTTGTTTATGCGCCGACCTGCACCGGACAGCCGTCGCAGGCAGAAACTCCTCCTCCTGCAGCGACAGGGCCAAGGAATGACATCACAGGTGCTCGGTCCGGCACACGCGACCCTTAGTACATCTACCAGCTGGTTCAGAGGGGACGAAGAGTCCCGCAGACGCTTCTGTTATAAGGACTTAGAACTGGGAACGCTATCCTCTGCCATCTCGCTTTCACTCCAGACCCCTTCGCCTTGCCCTCTCGCCTCCACTCCGCCTCCTCTGCAGAAATTCGGCCCCTCCTCTAGACTGGAGTTAGGCCTGGCTTCCAGGCAGCTTGGTGGAAGAGGTAATGTCACAAAGCGGCCTGACAACATGATGCCAGACAACCCGGGGTTCCCCCTGTCCCCCAGTGTCCTGCAAGCTCTGGAGGGGGTTCACTACATAGCAGACCACCTGAGAGCAGAAGATGCTGACTTTAGTGTAAGTTTCTTTCAGTTTCTCTAACATAAAAAAAAGTATTTACACTAGTGCTGTCACATAAAATGAAACGTTTTTGTTTACATGTGTGTACTACTGTGTATATTTATCATGTATATATAAATGCACACATTTTGAAAATATTTACATGCATACATTTCTATTGATATTGCTCATTTATATTATATATTAAATATATAAACATTTTTCCTTAAGTAAATGCATGCATGTGTGTTTATATTTACATAATATTATGTAAACAAAAACTTTTATTTTGGATGTGATTAATTGCGGTGAATCATTTGACAGCACTAATTTACATCATACAGGTAAAAAAACGGCACACAGGCAGCATTTATTTGATCAAAATACAGTGAAAACAGCAATATTCTTACAAATGAAAATATCTTTGAATATCTTTTAAAATATAACTTATTCCTATGATAGCAAAGCTACATTTTCAGCAGTAATTACTCCTGATCTTTCAGAAATCATTCTGATACGCTGATTTAATACTGAAGAAACATATTTATTATTATCATTGTTGAAAAGCAGCTTTGTGCAGCTTAATATTTTTGTGGAAACTCTGACATATTTTACTTCACTGACCTTTTTAATCCATTTAATGCAACTTTACTAAATAGTATTAATAAAATTATAGTTAGTTTAGATTTAAATATTTTTTAGAAAATCCGGAATGAACTTTTAAATTATATTGTTAATTTTATTTAAATATTTTTTTATTCACTATTTATTTATAAAAATAATTATAACTTCAATGGCTTTTAAGCTGCAGTAGATTCAATTTTTTCACAGACATACAGCCTGAACTATTCTGTACCTTTGAGCAATCTATTTTTTTTTAACTAATGTCAAAGTTTATGACAAGCTTTCGTGACAAACTTATATTAAAGAACTTTGTCCATAAAAAAAACCTTGTATTTGAGTGTAACCATAAACACTCCTGATTTGAATAGTTTTTACTAACATTGTCACTGCTAGAATAATTGACAGATTGTCTCATCTCTTCTCACAGGTAAAAGAGGACTGGAAGTATGTTGCTATGGTAATAGACAGAATCTTCCTATGGATGTTCATCATAGTTTGTTTGCTGGGCACAATCGGACTCTTTCTCCCACCCTGGCTCGCAGGCATGATCTAGAAAACACACTAGTGAGTATACTGTGTGAACAACAATGACTTCTAACGTATAGGTATCTACAGTATAGGAAGAACGCCCAGGGAACATCACGCATGGGGTCAGATGCATGTTTGACATAAAGAATGTGGCAAGGCGTAAGGAAACGCTTGTGTTTGAATGTATAACCCTATATATTATTGTAAAAATTAAAAGTGCCAACTGGAAAGGACTACTAAATGTAACTGATTACACAAATAAAAGCACTGAGGTTGCTATTTCTCATGTCTTGTTACTCTTCGTATCAAAAATTGCACATTGAAGAGATGCTTTGTGGATGCTTTGGTGTGTTTGTTGAGTATGTCTTGGTACCTCCTGGTTTTACCAAAAAATGAAATATGTAAAATTACAGTACTTACAGTAGGCTATGTCTTTACAGAATGGTATATCTATCTTCTGTAAAACATGAGCAAGATATTTTCAGAATATATATAGATATAGATATACACACTGTATATATATATATATATATATATTTCATACAGTGGATGTCACCAAAACCAATGTTCTTTAAAACCTCTTTTATATCCCAAAGAAGAAAATCATTTATACATAGGGAGACTAAATGATGACAGAATACTCATTTTGGAGGAAATTTTCCCTTTAATTCACCACGGATATAAAAGACATATCCGTTATCTGTCTCTCTTGTTCTGTGTCTTTTAACAATCACGTTTTCATATTTGTGCATGATGTGAATCTCTTACATTGTTTTGGTCTACAATATAAACATATTTAATAAGACAAGATGTCAAGATGAATGTTGGGTTGTGTACTGTAGAGGATTTAGCAAGCTATGCTATTAACATTTATACAAGACTTTTCTTAAAAGAAAATCTAGAAACAAAGTAAACAGCTTTGGGGTATTCCAGAAAGTATAGTTCATGGATAAGTACATGAATAACTTCAACTTTCAGTTGCTATAACAACAAATTCTTTATATATTTGCCAAAAAATATAGATTTTTCTTTTATGCCAAATATTATTTATTCAGCTTTCAGAAGATGTATACAGTAAATCTCAATTTAAAAAAAACGGACCCTTACGACTGGTTTTGTGGTCTAGTGTCGCAGATATTAAAAACACAGTACATGCATTTTTGGAACATATTTCTTTGGGTAGATCAACCAGTTCTGGGTATACGCGACTGTAAGTTAACCTTACTTTCTGGAAAACCCCTCTGGCTTGTTTGGCATTCAAAATCATAAATGTTTACATGAAGCACATGACATATCACTGCAGTACAGCAGCTGCATGAATTTCTATTGGCTCTTTCATGACTTTCACTGGTGTTGGTTTTGGCCTGTTAATGCATTTCAGACGTATCAGTGTGTCCAATACTCAAGCTGTCAGTCAGCATGTCCCAAGATGCTCTTCTAGTCTTCTGAGTTTGGGTCCTCGGGTTTGGGTTTGGCCAAGTTTGAGCGCACTCGGGCCTGGTCTACAGCATCTAACAGGTTCTTGGCATCCATGGCCAAAGTGTGGGCGGCTGCCAGCATCTGTTTCTTACACTCTTCCTTCAGAGAGGTGATAGCATTCTGCTGGGCCAGACGCATTTTACTGATGAGCTCAGCCAAGTCCTTATTCAACAGTTTCTGAGTGCCTTCGATCTGACAAAAAACATTTATACTTTTATTATAAAAACCTCAGTTGGAATGGAGACGATTTAACTCACTTTTAGCACCACATTTCAATGCATTGATTTGTACCAAGCTTTTCGAGTTTGACAAAAACGTATAGACATTATATGAAACTAGGTTTCAAACAAAGCCAGTGATACCTCTGTTCTACAGGAAACGTGCAGAGTTGGTAGTATATCATCCACGCTGTTGATCAGATTTCTTAAGGAGAGTCCGACAGTCTGTAGACAAAAAAAAAAAAAAGTTATATTATGTGGAGCTATTAATGGAAATATGGTTCATAAATGGAAGCTTTTGTTTTTGTCACCTTGACTGGAGAAATGTAATCAGTAGATGGCAGTGTGTTGATGTCGTTTTTGAGCTGCACTACCACTTTCACTACGTCCATGACACACTGGTACACACTGTCCTCTGAGCGGTCTAGCTCGGCTGTAGGTGCAGGCTGAAGACACATGAAACTGAATTATGTTTAGTTCTAGGAAGGTAGAGTCAAATATTTAAAGTGCATCTTATCATTTTAAAATGAACTTTCATGTGGTGTGTAACAGCTCTAAGTAAATGAAAACATCCTGCAAAGTTTTAAATCTGAAAGTGCACCGTGTATAAAGTTATTGAGTTGACTCTCTCATTACCCATAACAACATGTATACAAACTACATACGTGTCAAACGAGTCCTTACCTGCACTGCAATTCTGGGTGGTTTTGAAGGAGGTTGACGGAGTTCAGCTTTAAATGAGACAGGATAGCAGGAAACGTTAATATGGCACAAGAATTATATTATTTGAACTTTAATATACAATTATTTTTGTTAAAATTTGAATGCAGAAGACTTACCATAACTAAGTGGTGGTTCAGGTGTCTGATAATAAATAAAAATAAAATCATTATTGGGGTTGTATCTCTCATTACATTTAAAATTAAAATTGCAATTAAAAAAAGACTCTAGATATATAAAATGAAAATGTATAACACTTTACAACAAGGTGTCATTTGGTTAACGTGAACCAACAATGAACAATGCATTTATTACACTATTTATTCATCTTTGTTAATGTTAGTGAATGAAAATACATTTATTCGATGTTCATTCATGTTAGGTCAGAGTGCATTAACTAATGTCCACTAAATGCTTGAATCTGATTGGCTGATGAATGTTCTAAGGTGTGCAATTATTTTCTAGGAAGCGCACGTCGAATGTAGTTCCAGGCAGCTATTTGTAAAAACAATAAATAAATATAATATATATATATATATAACACAAACCTCTGGAATACTTGTGTCTTGTTGAACCATTGGGTCCTGAAACAGAAAAGCAAGTTTTCAATGTGTGTATTATAACTAATAATAAAGGCAAACATATATTATGATTCACAAGAGTTTGGTAAGTAGTCTGTCTTTCTTACCAGAAGCTTCTCCTCCTTTTTCAACCATTTTGTGTCCTCCTCCATCTGCTCTTTCTGCATCTTCAAAGTATCCTGCATGCGCTCCTTCTCTTCCTGCCACAGCCGCTGAGCATCTTCCTTACTGGTCGGCCCGAAACTGAACTCAGCCTCCTGCCCCATGCACACACAGAAACATAGATAGCTTAGATAAATTATTAAATCTAATTTTTAAATAAAATAAAAATAACATCAAATAAATAATACAAATATTAAATAATGAAGATACATTAAAAAGAATAAATTTAGTAGCAAACAGTAAATAATAGTAAAATGTAGTAATAGGCCTGATTTTACCCCAAGACTGCGGCGACGGGGTGGGGATGTGGTTATGGAGAGGATGTTAGTTGAGTCCACAGGTGACTGGTAATCACATGGGCTGGCCAGGTCTGGTGAACTGGCACATAAAGCCTCATTAAGCTGGTGAAAATAAAAGCAGAACATATTACATTAATACAACATATCCACGCAGAAGTAAGCCTATGGTGAGGCTTCCGGTTCGTTAGACACTATAGGTAAATAACGAGGAATAAAACAACCGTTTGCACTACAAACCAGTGTGTTCATAATTAAGATAATACAATAAAATAATATTTTTTTTTATATCAAGCAGCAAAATGATCATTTCTCCGATATGCATATGTACGATTCACAGAGTGAGCGTACAAACAGAAATATTGTTTATGTGTCTCTTTCAGATGTGAAATCTATGAATCACAAATGAAAGGTTTCAGCTCTTTCCTCATAAACGATTCCTAATTAATGTCATTAACATATGAGTTATCACCAATCATCATAATTTAGAGCAGCGAGCTGCAAGAACAACTTACATTTTCAAAAACCTGCAATACTCCGACTATAAAAAGTGAGTACGTCTGCTCAGACCCTGACGTGACGCTAAGCATTTTTCCACGTCAAAGACTGGTTTTATAAATATGAGCCCCGGCGTGGATTTAAGCATACTCACACTCTATGATCAAATCTGTCCATACACACACTTTATAAATGAGGTCCCAGAAGCTAGACCAATAGAATTTACACATTTTTACACCAGGAAAAAGGTGGATACCTAAAACATCACGACTTTCATTAATTATTAAGTATTAAATA
>JAUCMS010005204.1:0-24201 GCA_032357445.1 Enteromius radiatus
GCTCTGCATTTAACCCATCCAAGTGCACACACAGCAGTGAGAAGTGATCAACCACACACACACACACACACACACACCGTGAACACACACCCGGAGCAGTGGGCAGCCATATTGCTATCGCTGCGGCGCCCGGGGAGCAGTTGGGGGAACGGTGCCTTGCTCAAGGGTCTCAGGTGAAGCTGGAGAGAGTGCTGGTTATTCACTAACCCCACCCACAATCCCTGCCGGACCTGGGACTCGAACCCGCGACCTTTGGGTTACAAGCCCAACTCCCTATCCATTAGGCCACGACTGCCCCACTATACAAAACAATATTGTCAGTTTTTATTGCGTTATTTTTTATGTTTGTTGTAGTTGTTGTTATTTACTGTAATTGTAACCTGTACTGGATACAGTATTTTATGTTTGTCTGAAGTTTGCTGAGCTAACAGTGTTATGCACACTACTGTAGTAGCGTGACAACTGGGACATGTTTTGTTGTGATTCTCCATGTTGACTGATTTGGGTAAATGGAGAGAAATCTATAATATTTTCCTGAAGCATTGGTCTCATGTAGGTGACCTATTGTGTAGTTGCACTTTTTCTGTATGGACTTCATTTACAGTACTCTATTCACTGAGAATTACAGGTAGACTTGCTAAAAGTGTTTTAGGTAAGCAACAGCAGTGTCTAACTGGTTCCAAAAAATTAAACTCATATGAAATGTGTGTGTTTTGTATGGTAGCATAACTGTTTTTATAAAGTTGTGTTTTATAGTTTTGCAAATGATCTGAAGTGTTGTGCTACTTTGGTGTAGGGTTGTGTTAATTGTGTGTAGTGTTTTGACAAACCGGGCCCTGTTTTCAAAATTGTGCTTAAGCAATCGTAAAAAAACTGTAAAGACAGTTTTATCCTCTTGTGTGCTAGTTAGTTCCCTATACAAGAATTTCATAGTTTGATGCGCAATAACAGTAATGCCTTTATGTGGTGAATGGATGACACCTAGTGGACAATTCATACACTGAACTTATATTTACAAAATATTACCATGGTGCTATATATATATATATATATATATATATAGTAGTACCATTTCTTTTGGTACTTCTTTTCTCAAAAAAAAAAAAAAAAACATTAACATTGATTATGTCGTTATAAGGATGTGATATATGATATATTAGGAATCAAGTGAACAGTCATTTGTTCATGTATGAAGCCAGAAAAATTAACAAGAGGAAAGTTGTGAGTGACTTTGACAGGGAGCCAAATGATGTCCTGTGGGGTGTCCCATGCTGCGTCCGAAATCGCATACTGCTTAAGTAGGTACTACATTAAACTGCCCGACCGTTCTGAAGTACGTACTGAAGTACGTTCTATATAGTATGAATGTGGGTAGTATGAATGTCGTTCGGACGTACTACATCCGCCATATTGATGTTGTCACGTGTCATGCGTCGTCACAACAGCGCGAAAATTTAAACTTTCAATGTGTCATCCATTTATTTAGACTGTGTTAAACAAGTGTACTTTAATCACAATAAACAACGTTTTTTTTTTCCCTGAGGTACTTACACTTGAAATGAGTCACGTCTCAATTTTTTGAATATGACGCCTCCTCTCCCGGAGCCTCATAGGAAAGTGTCCATGGTATGCCTACTATAGAATTCGGGCGGAAGCAGTTGGTCATCCGGGTACTTCTTGCCTACTGAATTTCAAATACTATGAATTTGGACATACTACTCGCCTCACATACTGTTTTTCGGGTACTAGGCTATATAGTAGGGAAGTAAGCGATTTCGGACGCAGCACCAGTGTGCAGTGGTTAATACCTGTAAGGAGAATTGGTGATGTCATGGGCATCCAAGGTTCATTAATGCACATGGCTAGGCTATCTAGTCCAATCACACAGGAGAGTTACTGAAGTTTAATGTTGGCCATAAAAGAAAGCTGTCTGAACACATAGTCACAGACTGGTTAGAGTGCCCATGATGACCTTTGTCCACCACTAAAAGCAACTACAATCTGCCATGTGAGTGTGAGAACTGAACCATTTTTCTTTTTAGATCAGGTGGATGGCCAGATGCGTGTGTCATTTACCCGGGGAAAGGATAGCAGCAGGGTGCACTATGGAAAAAAGGCAGGCAGACGGAGGCAGTGTTTTGGAAACATTGGGTGCTGACATTCATCTTTGACATGTACCACCTACCTAAAGATTACTGCAGTGGTGTTCACTGATGGCAGTGGCCTCTTTGAACTGGATTAAGCACTTCCAAATGACTTCCAGATCTCAGTCTGCATGAGCATTGTGCTAGACCAATAATTTGATATTACAAATAGGATTTAAAGAACAATGAGAAGCAACCATTATAGCTATGCAGATGACACACCAAACGAATACAGCCCCATTGATTCCCTCTGCCAATACATTGATGAAATGAACAAAACTTTCCTCAGTTAAACAAAGAGAAAACTGTCAAAAATCATTGCATTTGGAAATGAAGATGAGGTTCTCAAGTGAATAAATGCACCTTGAATCTAGGTGAAAATCAAGAATCTTAGTCAGACCTTAGTTTCAGTCAAAGCAACAATTTATCATGTCCAAAACACTGCAAGAATCTGATGTTTTGTTTCCAGTTAATCGGCCTTCCCAAAAAGACCATTAGTCAGCTGTGGCTTGTCCAGAAAACTGCTGCCAGGATTCTGACCAGAACCAGGAAATCTGAGCATATCACACCAGTCCTCTGGTCCTTACACTGGCTTCCAGTTACATTACGAATTGATTTTAATGTATTATTGCTTGTTTTAAAATAACATAATGGACCAGGACCTCAATGCATTGCAGACATGCTTACTGAATATGACCCTAACAGAGCACTCAGATCATTAAAATCAAGTCAGTCAAAACAAGGGGCGTCTGCTTTTTCTATTATGCCATCTGCAGTTGAAACCAGCTTCTAGAAGAGATCGATATGCTAAAACAGAAGCCACATTTAAAGATGACATATCATGAAAATGTGACTTTTTCCATGTCTAAGTGCTATAATCGGGTCCCCAGGCAATCTACCAGCCCAGGAAGCATGAAAAACATTAAACCAATCATTTTATTTTTCTTATTATAACATTACCACCTCTTCTGCAAGTTTCCACCCACATTGCAGCCATTGTATTTTTGCAAGCAACAGTGGTTTACCAGTTCTAACACCACAGCGAAAGTTTGAGCAAAGCATGCCAACTGTTCTGTCTTTGTTTGTATTTTGGCATACAACATACAACTGTTTCTGTCTTTGGCTGCACTGAAGAGCACAGAACACTATTTAGAGTCCCAGCCTCAGGGGAGACAAGAGAGCAGTGGATTTATTGATTTATTTACAGTATATTATGCTGCTGCCACAGATCTAATATAAATATGCAATTTCTTTCCCAGCTGTTTACCTTCCCAGACATAGCCAGCAGCTTTTGTAACTCATGTGTGTTTTTAACATACACAAACTTGTGTGTATTTGACAGTTAAAGCACGGTAAGATGTGAAAGATAAGTTCAAGTAGTACTTGCACGCTGTGTGACAGCCACTTTCTGTGTGCTATTTTTTTGTGTGCACAAAAACAACGTTTTGCTTCTACTTAAAATAGGCATATTCAAAAGTAACTAATAACTGATCTGTGGGGTATTTTGAGCTGAATCGCCCCAGGTACATTCTGGGGACATAAGAGACTTATATTACATTTTGTACAAAGGAGCATTATAGGTCTCCTTTAAGTCCAAACTCAAAACACATATGTTTAGCTATGCATTTACTGAAAGAGCACTGTGCTATTTCCGAATAACTGCATCATTTTTAATCCATTTAAAATGCATTCTTAGCTTTTATTGTTGTGATTCTTTTCATTCCTTTTATGTAAAGCATTTTTAAAATTGTGTATGAAATGTGGTATATAAATAAACTTGCCTTGCCTAAAGGGGTTCTCAGCCCTTAGCTCTGGCCCTTGAGGACTGGATCTAAACTCTGCAGGAAAGTGGACCTCAAGGGCCTGAGTTGGGAAGTCTTAAAGGCTCTTCTGCTCATATCTTGGTGCCAGATACCACAAGACATGTTCAGAGGTCCTGTAGTCTGTTCCTTGGTGCATCAGAGATGTTTTGGTCACACAAGTGGGAACTACGCAATATTAGGCAGGTGGTTGTAATGTTGTGGCTGATCAGTGCATCACAATGCCAAGGTATTACTGTCTGGTACAGTCACTGCACCATGGTACCATCACAGTGGTTTTTTGTTTGTTTGTTTGTAAATGACACATTATGCAATCTGTAATCAATATTTGTTAACACGAAAATTGAAAATGATCTCAAAACCTCTATAACATTCCTATGTGGTACTTGTCCCTTCATTTTTAAATACGTTTCGATTTTTTAAATAAATTCAGAGCTGCCTTGTGTGACTGGCATGGTTTCAGTTCAGTTTGGATTCTAATGTCACAGTGTGAGTTTTTATTATTTAATACATTATGTAATATTTTATTTGGAAAACCCAATAACAAAAAGTAATTAGCAATGTTTTCTCACACTTAATTATTTCTTAATTTGGAAAAAACATTAAAAAATAAATAACAGAACACAAACAGAAATAATAATTAATGTGAATAAAATAAACATAAAAACATAAACAAAATGTGATGCTGTCTATTTACCTGCAAAAGCTGTACTTTCTAGTCATATTTTAGTTCATTTTATTTGACTTTTCTTTGCTTTATTATTGACTGTTTACTGACTTACCTTTAATCATTTTGACTATTTTCATCTTTTTCTTTTATTTTGTGTGATTTGCATCTGCAGGTACTCAACTAATTTTGTTGCTGATCAAATTCCACAGAGGAAAACCTTGTTGACAAATTCAAAAAAAAAAAAAAAAAAATGTTTTCTGATTCACAGGGTCTACACATTGTTCACTGCGAGAAGGAGATGTTTGTATATGTATATTGTATATATGTATATATATGTATATTTACTTCACATAACAAAATTTGTTCTTTTAGAATGATCTGAAACAGAAATGATCACAGACTCAGACTGATTATGTCATTTAATCATATAAATTAACATACATCTAATGCAAATTAAAATTCTTTTATTAATGGGTAGATATACTTGCAGATAGCGAACCTGATGAACTCTCAGTCTGTTACTCTAGCCTGGTTGTGTGATTTGCCCTTTGACCTTTTCCCAGCATTGCTCAGATAACCTCCCTGACCTGATATAAAACTGAATGTGCACAGTTATATGCATTTTCTGGCCATTGTTCATTAATCAGTAAGATTACATTGTCTACTGATGACATGGAAACATTTTGAACCCACCAAAATACATAAAAAAAAAAAACAGATGTAGGTACAGTGGCTCCAGTATGTCTTTGGGCACTTTAATAAATTTAAAAAATAAAAAAAAATCTGAATGCCATGCAAATAAGGAAGGAAGAAAGGAAGCTCATTTATATCAGTTTAATCACCTAACCACCTGTACATGACTATTACTTACACAATGAATAATATATATTTGCTTACCCGTCTATTAAAACACATGTGAGAGTGGAGTCTCTGGCCTGTCCAAAGTTTTCGCGAAGCTCCTTCCATTTCGGAAAATGCCACACCGATATTTGTTCTTATTTATTTGTTTTAATATCTTCTTACCTCAGTTTGTATACATCTATGTTTTTTGGGATTGTGGAGAGTGTAATCATGATCCATGATATCGAAATGCACAATAAATAGCTACCACTTCCGCATTTGTCCACGCATGTTGCCGCAGTATTCATAGACAGAAACCAAGGATAGCGTGGATATTGCATCATTGATAGGCGACATTGAACAGAGACAGTTCATTATTTAAATCTGGAATTTCTTTGAATGTACAAATCCTACAGAACTTTTGAGATAACATATACAACTGCATGAAATATATAACACTGTCCAAGTGGATATTGCATAAAAAAAAAAAAGTTTCTCTAATTCTTAAGTATTTTAAAGTTGGGTCAAAGTTTTTCTGAAGGTACTATATGTAAATATAAAACCAGGAAGCTATATGTCATCAGTACCATTATGTTGTGTGTGTGTGTGTGTGTGTGGTTCATTGCAGACCAACACAGTGCTCATACAGTAGCTTAGACTTCCTTACTGCTCGTTCCTGCATGCAGAGGTCAGGAAGGCCTTCACTCAGAGGAATACAACACAAGAGAACGGACAGAATAGGAATGAAAGGCAGCCTCTTCCTCCCATTTTGGCGGCTGGCACTCAGGGTGACCTTTATTGTGTGGCAGGGTCAGGTTTGTGGTTGCTGATGTAATTTCCACACACACACACACACACACTCTGGCACACACCCTGCCCACTGCTATAGCTCCTGACAGGATGACTGTGTTTGTCATTACTCAATGGAGTTTTGACTAAAGGAAAGCACCGACCAGACATTGCAAAGACTCGTCTATTACAGCTTAGACTTGGTATAATGGTACAGAATTAGCATTGTATGCTTTACACTTTTTACTGATCCAAATATATATAAAAAAAACAAACACAGAGAAATGAAGAAATAAATAAACATGGTGATAATGTGTTTTGTATATGTATCACATAGCCCTTAAATATTAATTTATCAATAATACCATGTTTTTTGGACAAGCTGCTGTGAAAAAAAATAATAATAAAATAAATAAATAAATATATATATATATATATATATATATATATTCGACGCTGAAAGTTAATGATATATATAAAAACCTAGTAATTGTGTATTTAAACACATTTAAAGTTACAGTCCGTAACTTTTTGTGTGTTCAAAATGTACAAAATGCATATAATAAGAGAGTACACCATTATTCCATTTTCAAAACCTTGTTTTTGTCTTGTCCTGAATCACAACACTTATAAGTATTTATAATTGGACAATTTAGACTGGTTCGGGTAGGTACTGCTGCGGAGTAACCCAGTACCTGTGTGATTCGTCATAGACGTACACAGAGAGAAGTAGTTCCGGCTGCTTTTTCCTGCAAGTCGCACGCACTTTTGTTTATTAACTGCTAGAGCTCCAAAAGTTACGGACTGCAGCTTTAATTTATTCGTACTATTACAGAAATCAATAATTAACGAATATGTGGCACATTATTATTATCAGTTTGTTTATGTTTTGCTGCAGGATGGACAAAGCACTGTAAGGAACCTACAAAAATTCACGTTTTATCATTTTTGAGGGGAATTGTCCTGTAATAATCTTTAAAGTTAGGATTACCATGAAAACAATACTTTTTATGGTAATCACTCTTTAAAAGAGCTATATCACTATGCAATTGTCTTACCATTAATAATACACCTGTTAATATTAAAAGTTATGAGACTTGAAAAAATTCTTCTTCAGGCAACATTGCATGGCTGGAACATTGCTGATAAAATCTATAAGACGTTGTGCAAACTACAGCGGTGCGCGAGTCTAATTTATTTTGAGTGTGTGTGATGCACCTGCCTGCGACATTCCAGGTGTGAGCTAGCTGTTTATATGTTTGTTTGCTTTGCTTTCTCTATTTTTCCTCATTGTCTCATGCTCTCTCACACTAATCAACTGCCCTAAGTATAGGTTGACCCAGATGATGACATTCATAGCCACTTACACACATACAATAAACGCACACAGTATAAGGGGACATGCTGATAAATGGTCGTGGCCTTGCTGCATTTCCCACAGAGAGAAGTGTCACAGATATTTTTGCAGTTGTAGCACTCAGCAGAAACGCACACAATAGAAAGACACAGGGGGAAAGGTGAATGTGGCGGTACATACAAACACAGTTATTCATCAGTCTGCTAACACACACACACACACACACACACACTTCCTTTCTTTGACTCCATCACCTGAGGGGCCTTGTTTGTCTAAATCTAAATGAAAATAGTCAAACATCCTGTAGAACAGAACAATCACAAATGAGATGTTTAATATCTTGGCTGTTTCTCTTAGACAGCAGTGAGGTTAAACGGGGAATGAAAAGTCTCTATTCCTATTACTGTATGTGTAGTAGAGGTCTTTCTCATTGAAGTCACATAATAGCACAGTATTATTAGATATTGCTTGAACTTAAGCTTACAATGAAAACTTATGGAAATAATACATTTTTTAAACGATATACTTGAGTGTGAACCAAATGTTTTCTAACATTTAACTGCATGTCATTTAAAAGTAAAAGAAAATGGATCTGATTATAAATTTGTATGAAATGCAGTTAGCTGAACTTAGAATGCGTATTTGACCCACTTACTGGTAAGTAGGACTTAAGTAGACTACATATGATTATAATTATTATATGTACTTATAGGTATTTAAAATTTATTATATTTATATGTAATATCGAATAGCACATTACAGTACTTCTTTAAAGTTTGACAACAGATCATTATAAAAAATATATATAAAAAAATGTAAGTGAAACGATTTAATATTAAGTGCACTTTTTAAAAAAGTCATGAAAGTGTCTTTAAGTGCACTTACTGTAAGTTTTATTTTCTGTGTACATTTTTGAAAAACATACTTTTTAAGACTTGAGGTACACTAAGTGCACATTCAATATGATTAAGTGTATAATTTTTGACAAGGACTGCTATATTTGTTTTTAAAGTTATGAACAGTAGTCTGTTTAGGCATCATGCAAACCATGGACTTAGGTTTACCGAGGGGAACCCCCCACCATCCGAATTAATTTCTGCTATGGGATCTATGGGAATCGACCACCTGCTGAGGGCCCCCAAAACACTATGCCCCTGGCTATACATTCTTATTTTGTCAACAGTTGTCTTGTTTGTCTCAACATCTCACACGAGACCAATACTTCAGTAAAACATAGATGGGAAAATTAAGTAGCATTAATTATGTGAGAACAACCTCTAATCAACAATAATGTTTTCTTCTGTGTATATTAGGATGGTAAAATCGCTAATTAGTCAAGAAAGCAGTGACACTACCTTCATATCAACACTAGATGGCAACTATGCGCTACTCCTTAAATTCCCTTGTCTCGCGCACGCACGCACAGCCACACACACACACACACACACACACACACACACAAAGTCTCTCTTGGGTTCAGAGCTGAAGATAAATTGTTCCTCTGTTCTTGTCAACCCCCCCCCCCCCCCCCCAACACACCTCTGAGGATTGTGGTCTGAAGTCGAATCCAATTGAAACGATGGCAGCCATATTTGAGTGTGTGTCCTTAAACAAACTACAGAGCATAAATCCACAGAAGAGGCAAGACGTTACAGAGGCATTTGGGTTAATCATATTCTAGATTAGATTACTTTTTCTAGATAACATTTTCTGAAGAAAATATGAGTGGTGCAAAACTCACCAGGGTCTTAGCACACGAATGGTTTCTCGTTGCTTGGCTCAAAAGAGCTCACTTCAAATCTCTATAACATTTCTAAGGTCCCTCCTTTTGTCCATTATATTATGTTCCAGATGAAAAGTGCAAAAAGTAGCAGCACAAATGGTGCATGATTTATGTGCTGAAGGGTCCAAATACTAAGAGCTAAGACGATTACAAAGACGACTCTTCAAAAGACGATAATAGACAAATGAACTATTTCTTTCCACAGTGTTATTGTTTATCGTTACTTAGCAACATTTTTGTACATCATATTTAAAATGTTTTTGTTCTATTCCGGGAACTTCTCAAACTCAGCCATCTGTTTCCAATAAGTGGTCTGTGAGGATTTTTGGATGGAACTGTCAATCGAGAAAGGTTAGTGTGTGTGCATGTGTGTATGGAATGGGTTTTGGGTGTATAAACATCTGTTTATTATTGTGGGACTAGAAGAAGCACGTTAATTCTGTTCCAAATCCTAATGAGCAAAATAAAAATAAAAAAAAAACCTTTCTTATGATGTTCTATTGGGGCATTTTATCCTAACAATCAAACTAATGCATTCGGAAGGTATGGTTTCTGATTTTTGTTTGTTTGGTTGTTTTTATGTTGGAGTGATTTTATGGTTTACAGATTTCAAATGGAATACTTTACATATTTCTCCTTGCATTCCTTTTGCAAGAAATAAATATTTTAGACAAAGCATAACATTGTAAGTTATACCCTTGGAAGTGTTTATAACTCAGACACTAATCCAAAAGGTAGTATAATAACGCTGCCTTCTAAGATACCTTCTTTTGGCCAGTTTGTAAGATTGCATCCTTCATGGAGAAAATAAACCCATAATGCACTGCAACAAGCTTACTTGAAAAAATAAAATAAAATCCAACCCAGCTAGGCCTCATCCTCACATGTAACTCTATCAGTGACAAGCATCTTTTTATTCATTACATTTCTCTGACCATGTGTACTCTCCAGTCACTGTCCCTGCTGCCTCCTCCTCTGCTCTCCTTTTGCTTTAACCTCTCTCTCTCTCCATCAGTCAATCAATATGTGCTTTATTGGCATGAAAAGACATATACTACTAATGAATAAATAAATAATAATAATCATCAATAAACAAATACATGCATATATTTGCATGCAAATACAAATGCATGTATCAGTTAATGTTACAATTTAATGAACAATTTAAAATTTATTGTTTTGTGTGTGTGTTGTGGGTGCATAACTGATTTGTTTTGACAGGCAACAGTGTATCTTTGATGCTGTTACGTGTTAGATCTTATCGGGGATGTCCCGTAACATTTAAGCAAGGTATTTTCGCCAAAGGGGTAAACCATGAATAATAATATCCATAAGGCAAGTGAGTAAATTCAGCAAAGAGGAAATTTATTTTAGACAATTTCAGAAATTAAAGCAAGAGCCAAAAACTAAGTACAAAGGTGGATGTCACTCACTACCTGGCACTAACAAAGGAAAACTAAATTGAGGATACAATTTTACCTGTCTCCTTTGTCTTCATTATTTTAGCAAGTCTTAAGTGACAATCAAGGCTAGATTAGACAAAGCGAAGTTTTGTTTAGAGTTTTGAGTCAGGTTGAATGAATCAGTAGATCAGTCTTTGGCTTGAAGCTGTGGAGCATGGAGAGTTCTCATGCGATTATCAAGGGTGAGTTTAGAACGATCTCCTGAGTGACGTTTCCTTTCCTTAGAGAGTACAGATCCAGAGAGCTCGCTGATGTTAATTCTTGTCTCTGTCTCTCAGTATAGCTGCATTTGGTGTGTCGCTCGGTGTGGGCGAGCGGGCAGCGTTCTGAGGAAACAGGTAGGTATGACAGGTGAGTGAACACAGGTAAGTGTTAATGTTTGTCTCACGTGTTGAAGGGTGGCGGCGTTCATTGAGTGCACAGCAAGCTCCGTGGTGAGTTAAAAACAGGTGAGTAAACTTCCAACTCCGTTTCAGAAGTATCCTCCGAAGAGCAGGTGAACATCAAGAAGTGCTTTGGTGAGGCAGGTAAGTCTGTGATATCCAACAGGAGAGAGCAGTAACAACAACGAGAGGACTTGCAGTAGGTAATGGTTGAGTTAAGTATGAAGATGTTACCTTGATCTCAGCTGATGAGAGAATGAAGAGCTGAGGCTTAAATACACGCTCACCTGATTGCGTTCAGGTGGTGGCAATCAAAACTCTGGTGACTGCGAGCGTGTGTTATAATAAATATAAAAGTTGTCTAACATCTTGAAGTCAGGATAAAGTATTTCAAATTTGGGATAAAATGTATTTCTAGTTCTGGCAGCTGGTGAGGAAGTGTTGCTCCGTCTCCACTTCTTCATGGGTAAAGGAGGGGCAGATGCAGCTCTCTTTTTTCGGTAGCTAGTGCTGTCGATATCTGCCGTCTCTATAGTCAGATTATGACTGCTCAGTCTGTACCTCGCCATTTGTTGTTTTAATGTACTGTCTTTTGCTGCACTCAGATATTCTGCAGTTGTGTAATCTCTATTTACGGCTTAATAACATTCAAGATTACTTCATTTTTCTGTTGTTTCCTTCCAATAGGATAGATCATTTTCTTTTTGCACTGCAGATGGATGTTTCAGTGTCCTGATTCTGGATGTTGTTAGTCAGGTTGTTTTTGCAGCTTCAGGACCATCTGAATAAGGGGACATTTTCAGGTTTCACTTCATGGTTTTTAAGGGCTTTAAAATTGTAAGAGTTGGGGATCGCTCATTTTTTAGGGGTTTCCAGAATTTCATGGCTCGTTTCTCAATACAAATTAGTAGCCTAATTCTGGCATAATTCTGCCCTGCGTGAATTGTTCAGTGTGTTCCTCAGTACTCTGAGGATGCTCTTATAGAGCTCAGTACACAGGGCTTCAGTTAGATTTTTGTCCCATTTTTCAAATTCATGATTTAGGAGAAGACCCCACACATCACTGGCATATAATGCATTAGATTCTATGACTGATTGGAATAGTCCGAGCCAGATTTTAATTGGGATTTCAATTTGGATAGATTTTTTTGATGGCGTAAAAGACCCTTCTTGCTTTGTCTTTAAGTTCATTCACAGCCAAATGTAGTATACCACTTGCACTTATTTTCAGCCTGAGGTGTAGTTTGTGGCATGTTCAGTTTTGGTCATAAGGGTGCAATTGTATCTCTTTCCCTGAAGTCTGGGTCTTCTCTGGAATGTTAGTACTTAGTTTCGTTAGTATTAATAGTCAGGACCCAGGTCTGACAGAAGGTGTTCAGGACATCTAGGTTCTGTTGCAGACCCTCTTCTGTTGGAGACAGCAGAACCAGATCATCTGCAAACAGCAAGAACTTAATGTTGGAGTCATGTAGGATGAGGCCACTTCCCTTGATGTCAGTCAAGCTATTAATACTCTCTTCTCCACATCATGCCTGGACAATATGCTGTATGTCAGCACCCTTCTGCCACTGGATCACAGATGCTCTTCTACAAGCTCTATTACCCAGACGCCTGAAAACTCTTCACAACATTCTCTTCCTCCACCCCATCCCACTTCTTCTGACAGCTGACAGCCAACTTTCTCACTGCATCCCCAAAACAACACTCAGTTCTACAAAACTACTTCTTCTAAAAAACGAATTTCTACAAACACCACCAATCACTACAAACCAAACTTTCAAACCTGGAGGTCCTTGTAATCCCTGCAAACCTGTCAGTTAACTACAGCTTTACTGTTAAATTGGGGTCTACAGCACTAATTCCACCCTGGACAGCAAGGAACCTGAGGTTAGTGTTTGATGGCCATCTGAGCTTTACCACACACATTTCAAGAAACACTGGTTGTGCAGGATTGCCCTTTAAAAAAATCAAACCCCTCTTGTCAAAGTACAATATGCCCTAAAGGGTTCATAATAACATATTAATAATGCACATATTATCACTTTAAGGGTACATTTTATTACTCTAAGATTCTAATGCACCCTTTTAAGGGTAATTAAGGTATAAATGTGTTCCTTTGTGGGCACTGCCCCAGTGACAAGCTGTCACTTTAAATGAAGACCTAATTTTACTTGAGGGTTGCCACAGGAACAACACTGCCCTGAATTAACACTTTAATTGTATGCCTCCTGCCAGGTACAGCCACTGAACTCCTTGTTGTACCTTCACTTCAAGGCACAAAGTCACTCTTCCTCAACCTTCTCACTCTCTGCTCCTCTCTGGTGAAATGAGCTTCAAACCTCCACCCAAACTGCTCAAACCATCACAGCCTTTAAAAACCTATTCAACTACCACTTAACAACACCACAGCTTTACGCCAATGCTCTTTCTTCTTCTTTTCTAAATTCCTCTTTTTTAAATGGTTTTGGATAAAATCATTTAATAAATGAATGTAAATGCAAATATGTTATGTTAATACCATATCATACTCGATGTAAAAATCCAGCCCAAACATATGTTTTGCAACCATGTTAAACAAGCTAGTTTTAGATTAGCTTTATAGCAAGCTTGTTATTGAAAACAGATCTTAATTAAAGGTTGATAGATTTTGAAGCCAAATATGACAATGCCTGCAGGGGGGATCTCTGTTCAGTTTTACAGCACATTGTGTTTCACGTACTGTACCAACAGTGTTTTTGCAAATATCCATGTGTGTGAGAGGCTTGGATCTTGTATGCTAATGCATGTTTTAAGCTACAGTTTTCGACTTAAAACATTAATCATTGAGACATGAAAAGTAAATGATACTACAGGAACAAAGATCACTCCTCTCCATACTCACTCTCTGTACTCACCATTTCCCACTGTCTTCCTGCACTGGGATGTTTTCTAGGTCAACAACAACTAGGCAGAAACAATACATTTTTAACAACTGTCAATTAAACCTCACACAAACAGAATGGGAGGTCAGCAGATCCCCTGAGACTTTTGACTATGTGCATAATGTTTATTCCATATTTTAGGTTATTTTGGCTAAGGAACTGCACACTGACATGACATTTCATTTATTCATTTAGCAGATGCTTTCATCCAAAATTACTTATAAATAAGGAGCATCACAACAGAATTATAAGAGGCAACAGTAATGTTTTGAGTATAAACATGATTAGTACACAAGCTACAAAAGAAGTGTAGAAAAAAAGAAAAACAGTGAAAATTGTTACAGGAAGCGACTTACAGTAAATTAGAAAAGTGTTTGTGGAGGTTGTATATCTTTAGCTGTTTCTTGAATGTTTTGATAGCAGATCATGTGGAGCTTGTCAGGTTGCTCCGCCACAGAGGAACAGTGTGAAGGTTCTGGAAAGTGTAGCCAGTTTAATATACTGTATGTAAAATAGGGTTAGGGCACTGTAATTCTAGAATAAATGGAACCTATACAGTATGTACTCTTCTTACTTGCATTTACAATCATTTAGCAGACCCTTTATCCAAAGTGTATTACAGTTGAGGAAATAGAACAAGCAATTCATCCTATAGAATCAAATAATACAGGACGTGCTCATAACACAGATTTACAGACATTGTTCAGATTAGAACAAGCTAATCTTCAAAATTGTGAGCCCTTTTGGGCTCACTGAAGACCACTTGATAGGGTAATTGATGATTAACCTAGCTGGATGTTGAAACCATGCTGTAGAGTTGGAGTGGAAAGGAAGAAAAGAAACTCAGTCTTTGCCGGGCTTAGCTGCAGGTGCTGTTCTTTTATCCATATTGAGATATCCACCAAGCAGCCTGAGATTTGTGCTGCTATCGTTGGCTGAAATGATAGATAGACCTGTGTGTAATCAGCACAGCAATGGTAGGAGAAACAATGCGCTTGCACCAAGTGTCCCAGTGATGTAGTGTGAATGGAAAAAAGGACGGGTCCAAGAACTGATCCCTGAGGAACCCTGTGACTAGTTGATGTCTACAGGATACCTCTCCTCACCAGGCAACCCTGAAAGACCTACCTGTGAGATAAGATTCAAATCAGCAAAGTGCAGTTCCCATCATGCCAAGTCATGAGAGACTGGACAGAAGAATCTGATGATTCACAGTTTCAAAAGTGGCAGATAGCTCAAGCAGAATGAGAACCGATGATTTGCAATTAGCTTTCGCAATCCGCAGGACTGGCAGCAATATTCTTTCAGTTAAACGGTCACTTCTGAAACCTGATGCCCAGTTGGTTATTCTGTGAACAAAACAATGACACCTGTTTGAAAACAACATGTTCAAGTGTTTTCACTTTGAATGAAAAAAGAGACAGGTCTAAGAAGTGTTTAAACAGGTTTTTGAGCATTGGGCTGCTTGAAGGCAGTGGGAAAAATGCCTGTGAGAAGAGATGTGTTGATGATATGTGTGAGGGCTGGTAACAGTACAGGAGAAATTGCTTGGAGAAGGTGTGAGAAGGTTGGGTCTAAAAGACAGGTAGTAAGATGGCTGATTTTGCACTGTTTTCTCTCTGCTTCCCTAAGTTTGTTCCAGTGTTTTTACGAAGAACATTGGATAGCCAGGGGTTAGAAGGGGTGGTCTTAGAGGACAGATACTGTCTAGACAAAAAGTTAAAGTGGAACATAAAGTGTCTGTTGTTATTCACGTCCAGAGTTGAGAAATGGGTGGGTGAGATAAGAGAGGATGACACTACAGAGGAAAGATGGGAGGAAGACACAGGTTAACCTAAAAGTAACTGATTGATGGGTTGGTGGGACACAGGTAAGATGTAGATTGTGATAAAGGATTGTTCAGAGATGTGTAGGGGTTTTACCAAGATGTTGCCTGCAAAACAAGTGTGTGTGTGTGTGTAAATCAGGTCAAGCTGATTTCCTGATTTGTGAATGATTGTAGTGGTAAGCCATTTGAGATTAAATTAAGGAGTGAGTGGAAGTGACTAGAAGTGACACTTGTTGGAAACATATACATATAGGTGTTGGGGTTGGAGGGCAGTAGTAAAGGAGACGGTTAAAGCTGTAAATTTGGTTGGCTGCAAGTAGTCACTGGAGAGAGACCAAGAGAGCTCTATTTAGCTGAGCCAGTAGGGAATGTTCAGTTTTCAATGGAATTTGCTGTTAATTAGATGAAGCCAGCCAATCAAACTGGCTTTCAGTTTAGAGAAAGTTCTTGGCATTTGGTATGCAATTTGCATCAAACAGGCATGGTGCTTGCTGACTAGCCTTGATAAAGCTGGAAGTCAATAAATCATGGGAACCGAGAAAGTCTATAAAGAATTAGATCTGGAAGACAATAGAAGTATTCATTAAGTAACACAGCAGTGACCACAACAGACTATAACGCAGTGGCTCTTTTAGTGAGCAATTCAGCTGTTTAAGGAGAGCAGTTAAGAAGCCATCATAGGGATGTGGATGTGTTTGCAGCAGCTCTGCAATTCGGCACTACAGTGTGTTCGAGTTTTTTATTGTGTCTGAGCTCACAAAGAGAATGAAGAAAAGATTTCCACTTGAAGCAAGGTGGAACCCCAGAGCACACCCACGTATTACGCAATCGTCACAGACCAATGGCAGCTTAAAGATGTTTAACAGCTGACGCAAAGTTTTCCGTAAAGTTCGGGGGGTCTGACCCCTACTAATTAAGGGCTTAAAAAATCACCATCCACCCCCGCCACCCAAACAATGTCACAACAACGATTTGGAGGTCTAAAAAAGGCTGTATACAAAATGGATATAATTCTAAATAATGCATGAAGAATGTTTCAACTGTGTTTGCAAACAATCTTTCAGTAACCACAATAGTAAGCTTGTAAGACAAATAGACTTACAGCCGTAAGGTGAAAGGCTTTTTTGTTGTACTTTCATCAAAAAGTGGAGCATAAAGTATATATTATTTTACTTTATTTATTTTTTTGTCATTGCATTGCATTGCAGTTTTTTTCCTTGTGGTTTATGAATTACAGTAAACCACTTGAATGCTTTCAGTTAAGATCAGTATCAAACACATATACAAATAAAATACACTGACAAACAATAAATACTGTCATTGTTTAATTAGACTGACATATCACAAGTGTTTCACAAACCCTAGCTATGCTTTGTGTCTTCTGAAAGTGTCTTTTGTCTTTAAGAGTGTTGACGCTTGTGGTATTATTAGAAACAAATCTTAACCATTACTCCCCAAATTAAAAGACAGGAATGACTTTAAACAGTCCACCCAGAAGAATGCCTTTGTAAAATTTGCACATTTTACATGTTCTTACACATGAATAACTTCATTGAATTGTACAAGAAAGGCACACACACTTAGAGTGTTTGGCAGTAGCCCAGTCCCCTATTGTTTGTGATTTCCTGGTTTGGAGTACGGTAGAGGTTGATTGGCTGCAGATGTGAGCAGACCTGCAGTCTACATTGTAATTTTACACACACACACACACACACACACACACACAGAGGATTATACATACAGGCAAACAAATACCTACATGTTTTTACACACACAAATACTCAAATTTCTTATTACTGAACTCTCCAGCACTTCTCTCCTCAGCAAAATCCCAAATAATCCTCTCACTTTTCTTTTCTCACTGTGTCTGTTACGCTTCACTAATACTGCAACGCAGGCATTCTTTCTCTTTCTATTTTTCTGTCTCTGAAACTGAAATCCCTCAACATTTGTGTTAAAGACAAATCTGTTAAAAGTCCCATGAAAGCTAAATTTTAAGACTTTTTAGCCTATTAGCTAGTACAGTTTTTGAATGATATGGGTAAAAAAAGAAGTTGACTTTGGTATATATATATATATATATATATATAAAAATTCTCTTGAAAAAGTAAAGTAAGGGATTACTCATAATTTTAGTGTATAGACTGTAGAACAGTTATATACAATACAATAGTGGATTTAACATCAAAATGTAAATTTTAACCGACTGAGGATCATATTGTTGTTCCGATCACAACAAATGCACGCAGAAATGTGCACCTTGTTCTAAACAAATGTGTTCTAAAATTGGCTGAAAATATCAAACATGTTTGATAACCTCCGTGTAGATAGAATCGAAGTCTGGAGCTAAAAATTTTTAAAATAAAAAAGTCTTTTTTTTATTATTATTATTTATTTTCAGTTTTAGATCCAGGACATCCCAGCCCACCTCAGACTTTCTCATCTGGAAAAAACGATCAAAATTACTGACTGATTCGTGGAGAGTGTTTACAGTGTCTTTTTTTACTGATTTCTAAATTGCATGTGATTGATCACGACTCAAGAAACTACAGAAAAGTGATTTTCTGACATTCTTGAACGCAACACGTTCCTCCTTTTTCAATAGGAAATACATCAACACAAGAAAACAAACAGCGCTCGTCAAACCTCATTTAAACGGTCTTGATGGTCTTTACTACGATAATGAGATTGTGAGATATAATAACACAAACATACAAAAAACCTTCAATTTTTGCATTTGAATTCTCAGAATCACATCCACAATCTCTTTGTTCTCCCTTTATCGTGATCTTCCTTCATCAATCACTGAAGTCCAGGGCCAGCGGACCACCCGCTGTGAGCAATGCCCATTAAAATCTCTGCGTAATGAGAATGAGATGGGCTGTTATCTTGTAAAGGCTCTGCCATAAACAGTGGGCTGAAGTCCATGCGGCTGGAGCTGTAATCTGACTGCGGGATCAATGAGGAATGCCTCTGTGTTCCTTCCTTGAGTTTATGTAAAAATTAAATGGTTTAAATGAGTGTGTCTGAATTTAATGAGGCTTACTTGTATTTTTGTAATAGGAAAGTGGATAAGCTAATGGCATTTAGACCTCTGTTGGAAGAAAGAGATTTTTGTCTCTAGAGATCCCATGAAATGGCTTAAAGATTGTGGTTTTCTTTACTGTATTGACGTATACTATTCAGCCTCATCTCTTTTATTACATTACCAAACAGTCTCTTTCATAATGCAGTCTCTGTTCAAATTAAGTGATCTGAACATCATTTAAAAGAGTGGACACTAGTATGAAATCTACAATAACATAATAACTTCAGTTTATTTGTTTGCTTAAAAAAAATTAGAGATTATTTATCAGAATACACATATGAATGGCAATCAGTGGTGAAAGTGCTTTTATAAGCCCATGGTGGCTAAGCAATGCTAACTAGTGAAGCCATTTCCTTTTATGGTGCATTACATTTGTCTGAAATTTAGGGTAAATTCACATGACAGTGATCCTTCATGTTCTTCATTTTTGTTTTTCATTCATTTTCACGTTTCGCATACAGACAATAATATGCATCAACATTTTCCCAAATTCACGCTTTTGTAATTCACAGACACAGCGCAGTCGTGGCCTAATGGATAGGGAGTTGGACTTGTAACCCAAAGGTCACGGATTCGAGTTCCTGGTCTGGCAGGGATTGTTGGTGGTGGGAGTGAATTCCCAGCACTCTCTCCACCTTCAATACCATGACTGAGGTGAGAACCTTGTGCCGCAGCCATGACTGCCCACTGCTCTGTGTATGTGGTTGTTCACTTCACTCACTCAATTATATTACAACACAGTTTTGAAACACATACACTTTGAAATATTTGCATTTTTAAGCTTCAAAGCTTTAAGCTAGTCTTGTACATGAATTGACAAAAAACATAAATAGTTTTAAAATTTTTGTCAAAAATGTGAAAAAAGTGAAGCACCTTGAAAAATAAAAATTTGAATTGTTGCCTTGGAAACCAAATAAAATATGTACGCTGAAGTACTAGAATTACTAAGACTGTAAAACAAAAATTGAGGGGAAAAAAGCTTCAAAAGGAAAAACCATGCATTAAGAGCCAGGGGTGAAAACGTTTGAACAGAATACTGTAATTTTTTTCTCTTTTTTTTAAATAGTGTGCCGACAGTTGAACTGCTTAGGAACAACGCAGGACTTATGAACAACTATCGCAGAACATAAAAACAGTCATGGATCAACCAGGAAACAACACAAAGTATTTAAGGGTATATAAACTTTTGAACGTGGTCATTTTTAGAAATTCTGTTTTTTGTGTGTGTGTGTGTGTGTGTGTGTGTGTGGAGTATATTTAAACATCTGTTATATAAAATAGCTTGTCAGGACCAGTGTTGGGGAAAGTTACTTTTTTTTTCCACTTCACTTTTTATTGCATCCCAACTGTTTACAATCAAAAACAATTTTCCAAATTTCAGATACGACATGCCTTTTCAATAACAAGCAAACAACCTAAAAAAAAAGAACAAAGCCTGTGGTGAGAATACTGTAGAAAAAGTAAAGACATGGTGTTTACAAAAAGAAAAGACAATTGGGTATAAAGGAGTAGGCTCAATTGAAATATATGCCTAAAACTTTGGCAAGTACAGTCTGAGAGCCAGAACCCTTATGAATTGTCAAAGTAAAGATCCCATTTTTGCCATCTTTTGGCATACAGATCCACCTTCAAACGTTTCACACCTATAATAGGTTCCAACATCCTTATTTCTTGAATTACATCAAGCCATTGTTGCTGTTTAGGTGGATCAGGTTTATACCAGCTTCTGGTTATGGTTTTCCTTGCTGCTGTAAGGAGTGTTTTTACCAGGTATCGGTCCTCCTGAAATGTAACCCGAGAAATGTGGCACAAGACAATGCATGAAAATGGAATCTCATATCCAAATACCTTTGTTAGGGTTAAATGTACATTTTCCAAAATGGCTTCAATTTTTCACAACTCCAAAAAATGTGTGTATGGTGTGCTTCTAAGCAACCACATTGTCTCCAACATTGTTGGGGTGTAGAAGAAACTTTGCTGCTGATTTTAGGTGTAATAAAGAATCGTACTAAATTCTTGGAGGAATGTTGAGTTTCACACATATCAAACCATTCATCTGGTAGAATCTCCATATTTAATTCCTTTTCCTACCTTGATTTAAGGTATAATGTTGAGTTGGCCTTACCTTCCATAATACTTTCGTAAAACATGGAGATTATTTGTACACATTTACTATTTGATTTATATGCATTCATCATAATCTTCACAGCTGGATTAGTTTTGTGTGGAGTTTCCATTTTTATTTCTCTATTAAAGAAGTCTCTGAATTGTCCTGATTAGTAAGAGAGAATATTTTCTTTGAGCGTTTGGAAAGTCAGTAATTCCTTATCTTCCAACATTGTACATATTGCTCTAATGCCTTTTGTTGCCCATTGCTTAAAGGAACACTCCACTTTTTTTGGAAATAGGTTCATTTTCCAACATCCCTAGAGTAATACAGATGTGTTTTACCATTTTTAAATCCATTCAGTCGATCGCCGGGTCTGGTGGTCCCAAAATTAGCATAGCTTAGCATAAATTATTGAATCAGATTAGACCATAAGCATCGTATTATACTATTAGCAGATGCTGTGTAATATCATTGCGCCTGCTTCACTCATGGTACGACAGCAAAATTCCTTGATTATTACGCCGGAATGAGAATATAGTTCCTAGTCATATCAGCCTAGGAAATCACAACTTTGCATTTTCCGCCAGTCTTAGTACACGATGCAACTACAGAAGAGTCAAGTTTTAAATAGATCGAAACTCTTTAGTCATTAGTCACGATTTATGATTTTTTCATGTAGTCACACATAAGCTATGTTAATTTTGGGACCACCAGACCTGGCGATCGGCTGAATGGATTAAAAAACGGTAAAACACATCTGTATTACTCTAGGGATGTTGGAAAATGAGCCTATTTCCAAAAAAAAGTGGAGTGTTCCTTTAAATGTGGCATCATTTTCACCTGGTTCAAATTGAGCATCAAATGCTGTCCATCAAAGTACTTTTAGGTCCTTGTTAATTTCAATTGTCTAGCAAATTCAAACCAAAACTCCAATGCTCTAGAGGTTATTGAATCCAATTGATTTTTGACTACTGAGGGAATTTCATTTTCTCCAAGAACTGATTCAATCTGATAACCCACCATATATGTCTCAATTTCCTTCCATCTAGCAAAATAATTGTTGTTACATCAAAGAAAAAGGGGACGGAACTGAGCTGCATAAAAGGAATCTTTGAAATTCGGCAAGGCCAATCCTCCTCTATGCTTGGCCAACTGAAGTGTTGTGTATCTTATTCTGGGTTTCTTTCCATCCCAAATAAACCTGGAAATAAGTTTATCCCAGATTGTAAACTGATGTCTAGGTATCTCTACTGGCAAAGCTTGAAATAGGTATAGTAATCTAGGTAGGGGAAAGTTACTTTAAAAATAAATGCATTACAATATTGCATTACTCCCTAAAAAAAGTAACAAATTACGTTATTTATTGACTTTTTATGGAAAGTAATGCGTACCTTACTTTTGCGTTACTTTTTAAATATGGGCAGAGCTTGAGAGAGAGTGTTTGTTTTTAATATAAGAAGTTATATTTATAGCAATTGTAAAAGCCCTTTCACACAAGTGTAATGAATAAACCTCAAGCTGAAGAAAAAGTAAATTCACAAGTGTAGAATAAATTCACAAAAGTAGAATACAGGAGAAGAAAGGATCAAAGATCAGCAGTAAAGACCATTAATAAAATGGGATTAGACCATTAATAAAATGGGATTAGATACATTTATGTAATTTAAGTTTTGCAGGTTTGCATTATATTCTGAGTTTATTTTAATTCATTTTGATGAATACTAAATCTGTTTTTTGAGAGTGAGATGAATTAATGCACTTCACATTTAGTCTTGAACTACCGCACACAATGCGTCTGTATTTCTGATTTCTCCCAACATGGGGTCAGGAGACTTGTCAGTCAATAAATAAGAAAACAAAGTAACTAGCGTTATATTCCTCCAAAATTGAAAATTAACGTGTTACTTTGTGAAGTTTTTGTAAATAAACTAATTTTGAGAGGAGCGCGGTTGATTAATCATGGCTCGCATCGCATTACCTAATCAACCTCCTCATTTCTCCCGTCCAATCAAAACCCTTCTACCCACTATAAATAGCCCCGTCCTCTTTCCTTCCGCAGCTCGCCTTTTGCGACCAAAGACACATCCCAGCCCGTCTACCTCCGCAAGCACCAAATTCCTCAGCCTGCTTTCCAACAACCTGCTAGCTCCTTCGTGGAAGGCATCCCTTCCCAATACCTTTGTACCTCCCATTATTTTACACTTATATTTCATATGTTTGCATTGTCTTGCTTGCTTTTCCAACCCACTAATCTGCATCTCTGTCTCTACCAGCAGGTCGATCCAGCTCCCAGTTTTCCCCGTTCCAAGCCCATCCTTAATATTTATTAAAAAAAAAATAAAAATCTTCCCTTTGCTGTCCCGTCCAGCATCCTTTTACCACGCTTTTTGGGGGGCTCGCATCCGGCTGCTGTCCTTCTCTAGCTTTTTTGGGGGGAATGCAAGGACCGAGCTGGACGACGAGCTCTAGCCCTAGCTAGGGTTCAAGCCTCTAAGGTTCGTTGTCCGCCGTCCTCCCGGCTCGCCCCCCTGGACAGCACGCCAAATCTGCTAAACTTTACCCTTTCTTGATTATGAAGAAGTGCGAACTCTTAAAGTGAAGTTTTTGCAAATAAACTAATTTTCGAGAGGAGCGCGGTTGATTAATCATGGCTCGCATTGCATTAGCTAATCAATAATTACCCTCAGGGGGCGTGGTTATGACTCGGACTTGATTGCACGCATTTTTGGGAGCTCCAGGCATTTTTTGTTTAAAACTTATAAATCACCCTTATTTTTCATCGACACAAGGTTGACGTGCTTCAATTACTGTTTGTGGAAACGATGCCGGCCAAAAAGTGCAAAAACAAAAAGAAGCAGGTGAATTCCCCGGTGGCGAAGCTAGACGATGAGGAGGATGCTAGCAGCGTTGCTAGCTCTGCAAGTTCCTTAAGCACTAATGATAGTGATGCAACATGTGTCGATACATGCCAAAATTTGAATGTAATCCAGAAGTTGGACTTAATG
>JAUCMS010005305.1:0-24111 GCA_032357445.1 Enteromius radiatus
ATATATATATCTATGGTTCTACACCTTCATTTGAGTCCAGCTGTGTTTGATTATACTGATTGGACTTGATTAGGAAATCACTGTGGCTGAGCTCCAGAGATGCATTCGGGAGATGGGAGAAAGTTTTAGAAAGTCAACCATCTGCAGCCCTCCACCAGTCGGGGCTTTATGGCTGTGTGGCCCGACGGAAGCCTCTCCTCAGTGCAAGACACATGAAAGCCTGCATGGAGTTTGCTAAAAAACACCTAAAGGACTGAGATGTTGAGAAATATGGTGAAAAATATGATTCTCTGTTCTTTTGGCCTTAATTGTAAGCAGTATGTGTGGAGAAAACCAGGCACTGCTCATCACCTGTCCAGTGAAGCATGGTGGTGGCAGCATCATGCTGTGGGGATGTTTTTCAGCTGCAGGGACAGGACAACTGGTTGCAATTGATGGAAAGATGAATGCGGCCAAGTACAGGGATATCCTGGATGAAAACCTTCTCCAGAGTGCTCAGGACCACAGACTGGGCTGAAGGTTTACCTTCCAACAAGACAATGACCCTAAGCACACAGCTAAAATAATGAAGATGTTGCTTCATAACAACTCACTGACTGTTCTTGAATGGCCCAGCCAGAGCCCTGACTTAAATTCAATTAAGTATCTCTGGAGAGAGCTAAAAATGGCTGTCCACCAATGTTAACCATTCTGTATATATGGGTTTCTGTGTGTACATTAACCGGGGAAAAAATGAACTTAAATGATTTTAGCAAATGGCTGCAATATAACAAAGAGTGAAAAATGTAAAGTCTGAATACTTTCTGTACCCACTGTGTTTGTGTATATGTGTGTATGCACACATATACACACACACACACATATATATATACTTAAATATGTATACATACACAAAATGTTTATTGTTTTTACATTCAGCATACAGATGAACTAAGAGATAAGCGAAGACTGACACAGAAGAGAAGAAATTGTAGAATAAAGTGATCCTTTTTGTTTTATTTGCTCACAAAAAGTATTCTTATAGCTTCATAGCATACAACAACATACTACTGAACCACAGATGTCAAATGGACTATTTTAACTATTTTATCTCCTTACTACCTTTCTGGGCTTTGAACATGTCAGTTTCATTGATATCTATTAGAGGTGATTAAACCATAGACATCAAGGTTTATGTCTAAACTATAAAGTTTAATCCCATGATAAATCATTGTCATTTAGAAGGAAGATCACGTCAGTTTCTGAATCAAGATTGCAATCTTTTAACAATTAATCATGCAGATCTACTTTCTATGCAGGCAGGGTCAGAAAGCTCTTGGAATTCTTTTAAAAATATAGAAATTTGTGTTCAGAAGAAGTTTGGAATGGCATTAGGGTAGGTAGCCAGAATTTTCATTTTTGGGTGAGCTATCTCTTTAAAAATCTTGTGAAACTTTTTCTGTGATTGATTGCAATTGTAGTCTAACTTTAAGCATCACAAACTGTTAATGCTCAATTACAGATGTGAAAAGCTATTGAGCATTACCTAAACTTCTTTTCCAAACCCATTATTTCATCATTTCAGATAAATTTGTCTTCTGTAACAGTGTAAAGTGGCAAATATTATTCCAACTCTTCAAAATAAGGACTAGCATTAAGCCACTTAACCAAAGACAGTATGCCATTACGCATGAGCACAATTATAATCTATCAGGTAGAAACGTCAATTAACAGAATGAAGGAGGACACAGATCCGTGCTCATTTTTCGGTTGAGTGCGCAGATACGAACAGAATAGTGAAAAAAAAAAAAAAGTCAAGCTAGGGTACAAATTACATTTCATTAGCAGGCTGATGTTTTGCTTTCTTTTTCCTGAGTATTGCTCACATTTCAAGCAGACATTAAAATACAGTATGTTTTAACAAATCAGTCAGAGATTTTATTCAATGGGTATAATTTATTCAACATTTAATCTTCACTTTTAAAATCGTGAATGTCTACACACTCTAAATCTGATCCTCTTTCTAGACCGTCTTTGCTAAATTATGTCACTCTAAGATGTGTATCAAATGTATAATTTTTTTTTGAAAGCCTCAAGACTGAAAGAACAGAAGTTTGTTTGTTTTTTTGTTATCACTCTGTGTGTAAGCGCTTGTGTGTCAGTACAAAAAACTTTGCTGAAAAGAGTTGTGCATTTTTTTCTGCATCTGCGACTCATTAGCCGGAACTTTTTGCAAATTGACTCTTAAATAAAAGTTTTGGGGTTTTTTTTTCTGTGATGCAAATTTAACAGAGAAAGTTGAATATGAATGATCTTCTTGTATGAACTTGAGCAGAACAACTGTGGTTTGTGGAAGAGCGAGAAATGAAGCTTTGGCCTGTCTGTAATATTTAGGAATAGTTCACCCAAAAACCAAAAATGAAAATAACCCCATATTTTACTCACCCCGAAGCCATCCTAGATGCATATGACTTTCTTCTTTCCGACAAACACACACTTTTTGTTTGTTTGTTTATTTTTATTCATCCTGGCTGTCACGATTAGCGTGCGTCTGGGCTGCTGGCGTGTATCGCTAACCCGCTTCGCAGCGGACACAGACAAGGCAGGCAGGAATGCGAATCAAAGGTATTTAATAAAGGAAAGGTAAACGCAACTAACGCATTACGCAGGGTAGACGAACACATGACATTAGCAACGACGGATGACAAGAACTGAAAAGAGAAATATCTGCGTACACACGAAAACACTGAAAACGGTGTAGTATATGCCAGACCAGTATGGGGCGCTGTAATTCTGCCATAGAGAAGAAGACTTTGAGCATGCCCATAACCTTGTGCGCTGTACACGAACCAAGAAGAAGAAGTGTGTGACACAGTCGACAGGTGATGTGATGACATCATCGTTTCACAAAATATACGGATTAGCTGTACACACGAAACCGCAAGGGTGTCGTTTTCAGATTTATCCACTTTGGGACCCGGTTTCAAAAAATAGCGGTTTCAGTCTCCTAAAACGCCGGATCCATGTGGACGAAACACCAATACGATAAAAAATGTATACGTATACAGCGAAACGCGTCTACGTGTGGACAGGCCCTGAAAAATAAAACGCACAGCACATGGACTTGAAATAATGAAAACAAAACACAAGAACGGACGCCTGACGGCATTACACTGGCTCTTTCAAGCTTGGTATTTATAGAGAATAGTGGCAATTATTTTGAAGCTCCGTAAATCACATACATCAGTCGTAAAACTAACCTGTATGCCTCTGGGGGGTAACACCAATTCCAAAGCAGATCAATGGGTTTTCGTATGTAAAATATTTCTAATTTTAAAATTATAATTCAAATCACTTACGTCCAGCAATGGCTGTATGCTCATTTGTGAGAGAGTTGAGTTTTGGTTTTTTGACAGACCTCTGGCTCGACGTATGAAGTAAGCTACATTGGTAACATAAGCTCAGAAGAGAATAGACAAACGAGGCTAGAGCAATATTAAATGTCAGTAACAAATTAAGAGTTGAAAAAAAGTTTAAAAATAAGAGCCAGGATACATTTTTAAAAAACTCTCACTGTGTTCATAGAAGAAGAAAGTGGCTTCAGAGTGAGGAAATTATGAGGTCATTTTCATTTTTGGGTGAGCTATTTCTTTAATTTGTATTTTCTCTTTGTATATTTCTGTCCCGCTCTCTATCTCTGTGGTCACCTCAGATACAAGCGGTTTGCTGAGCGTCTGGCACAGCTGGAGGAGGCAGAAGGGGCCTTTGATTACTTCACACTGAGCTACCGGTCCTTCGGAATTCAGCGGCGATCCGACAGCACTCTGGTCCTTAGGGAATGGGCACCGGGAGCAGAGGCCGTTTTCCTGACTGGGGACTTCAGTAAGCATCACCATACAGAGACCTCTGTCTGTTACATCCAGGCACAGACCTTATTTAATGGACAGATCTATGGAGCAAAGTACAAGCAGTTTATTGTTTCCAAGGAAACAGGCTTTAATTTTAGGCCTTTAATGCTTGAAATGCTCTTTGTGTTTGCAGGGCGAGGAATCTGCAGGGTTTGCTTTGAGTGATTTATTAAGCCGTAATGATGTGTGTTGCCAATTGTGTGCTTGTCTGGATTGTTTACAAGTAGTCTGACAGTATTGTTCTTTTAGAGACGTCGAGAGACAGAGAGGAAGAGAGAGTTGGACTGATGTTCTGTTGTTAAGTTTTACTCCATTAAAAGCCGATTTGGAGTCTGTTAGAAGCAGGGTTCAAGATAAGGCTAAATTCTCTCTAATCTTGAAGTAACAGGAACACATCCTGCAGTTTGCGTTGTCCTGACTGCCAAGCTTCAATATTGAGTCACAATTAAACTGATGCCCTAGTGGGAAAATTTGACAGAGATTGATTGATTGGCAAATTTAATCCAAGCTTAGTTTACATACGAAAGGAAGTCTTCAGTAATATGCAGACTATTCATAGTTCTTTGCTAATGTTGCTGGTCAGTAAAGGTCACAAGGGTGATTGGGAGCGAATTTGTGCAATTGCAATAATTGTTTCCTAGGAACTTTCTATAAATGATGCATGGCTAATATTGAAACTACACTGTTTTGACTGAATAAATGAAAAATGTACATTTATATTTATTCATTTTAGCAGACACTTTTATCTAAAGGGACTTAAGGACATTTTTTAAAAATAGTAAGTTAAAAGAAAACAAGTAGATAGAATAGAAAGTGTGAGATTTAGGTCACAGGTTTTTCATAAATGTATTTATAAAAAGTAGTTACAATACAAATAGGATAGAGAATAAATTTAAATGTAGAATATAATTAGAATATATATACGTTGTTTTCTAAAATAAATAAATAAAATAGGCAATACATAATGTATATTATACACATTTATATTTAATTGAGATTTACAATGATTTTAAACAAACGTAAATTAGACTGCACAAACAAATATCCAATATCACTTGCTATATGATACATTCAGTGTACACTGTAAAAATTAGTGTGAAAATGCTACAGTTAAAGCCTGTTAAATAGTTAATTGTAAATTCCTGTAAAATTTACGGGGGAAAACGGTAACCTGCATTGCATTTCAAATTTGAATTAGATGTTTTTTTCTTTAAAATAAATGTTAATGTTAAATCTTCTTAGTTTTTTTTTTATCAGTTATGTTTATTAGGGTTGTATGTTACATGGAATGTTGTTAAATTAATGTTTATTGAATATTTCAGTTTAATGAGTCACCATGGTGGTGTTTAGTATTTGTGTGAATGACCCTGAGCACCAGGGGGAATGCAACAAATGACATGTGGAAGGAAGGAAATCGTGCTTATTTAGGATGGAGACTCTGAGTTCTGATTGGGGATGATCAACCTGTTCTAGTCGTAGCTAGACAATCGTACGTGTTCCTCCTGAAATTTGTTTATCAACATCATTTGGTGCTCATCAGTGTATTTCAAAGTTACAAAACTGATTTCAGTACTTTAATATCAGTTAATGAAATTGCGGTATTTAACTGTAAATGTAACTTAAAAGCGTAAAACCTAAAATGCTGTTACCATATTTTTACACTCGAATTCCAACCACAGCTGTTGTTTTTTTACCATACATTTTACAGATTTTGTTTGTCGAGATTGTTTGTTGAAATAACTCTCTTATGCTCATCAAGGCTACATTTAAATAAACATAAAGTAAAAATATTGTGATATATATTTGAGGTTGTAAAAATATGTTTTCTCTTCATATATATTTAAAAATGTAATTTATTCCTGTTATGCAAAGGTGACTTTTCTACTTTGTATAAATATGACTTTTTTTCTGCATTCTTTGAAAAAGACTTTTAACACTTAAAAATATTTTTAACACTTTTTTTAACACCTCAAACACTGCCCAATAGCTGATGCATCCCAGATGCCATTGAGATATATTTTTTTTTTTTTACAGCGCTAACACCTAAAAGAGGCTCATTATTGGATAGCACATGAACAATGATACAATTTTTAGTGAATTTCACTCTCAATGTTCATGTCTTTCCTGTCTTCATGCCCAGATGGTTGGTCACATACGTGTATTAGGCATGTAACGTGCGTGAGGAAACTTTGATGTATGATGTTCAAAGCTTTCTGCTTCAGTGCTACTTGAATAACTATCAGACAGAGAAAAGAAAAGACCGAATGTGTTGCAAGAGGGAACGACAAAAAAAGAAATATTATATGAAAAAGATATCAGTGCATGAATGCGGAAGATGTAATCTAACCTGGAGGATGATGCCAGTTAATAGCTAAAATAAATGATACAGTTGATTTTGTGTTATCACAGCAACAATGTTACAGTTGTTGCTAATATTAGTATTATTATTTATTTTTTTATAAACAAGTAATGTAGTTATTATTTTCTTAGTTACAGGAAAATATATTTATTTACTGGACATATGTCGGATTGTGTGATTGACTTTATGATAAGGAAAACTTTTTTTATTATTGTTTAATTACTTTTTAGTTTGTTTAGTTTTAGTTATTTAAAATTAAATATTTTTATCAGATTATTTCTGATTGTTGCAATTCCTTATTTTTGCTTTAATCGTTTAGTTTTGTTTTAATTTTCATAAATTTTGCATGAAAACACTTTTTATGAATAGATTTTATTTTAGTTTTAGTATTTGATGATTACTCCTATTTAATCTGGCTTCTACAAACAGCAAGACAAGACAAACTCTACTCTGTGGGAGCACTGCTAGCATTTAGGCGGGATTCTCACTTTTCTTCATTTAATACTTTATTCTCCTTTTGCTGAGAGCGTCTTTCTTTACCGTTTCTGTTTCCTTCACCTTGCTCTTGTGCCTCTGTTCCTCACAAGCAAAGCATCTCACCGAATCCTTCATGCTCAGTGCCTCAGAGCTCAGTTTTTTCCTCTGAGAGAGTAGTTGTTGCTGGAAACTTTAAGTTGAAGTTGTTGTTTTTTATATTCTTTTTTTCTTTCCTCTAAGCCTCCATCTGTTTTGACCCATTGCTGTCCTTGTATCTCAGAGTGAAGCTCTTAGCTGTCAAATGCAGGAGTAGGAACATCTGATACCTGTTCTGAGCTCACGGATCACATATTCTGTCAGTGGAGTCAGCCTGCAGTCCCTGCGTAGAGTCGACCAATAGGAAAGGGACCACTTTGTGTCAGTTCATGTTGTCAGGAAGAGATCTTAAAGTTCCTGTTTAAAAGCTGCGCTGTGTTTGCTCTCCTGTCTGGTCCTTCTCGTCGACCCTCTCACCTCCTTTGGCTGACGGAAAGGTGTGACAGTGTCTTCAATAAAAGAGAAAGCCAGAAAACACATTCCCTGCTACTGCACACACACATAAAACACAAGGAAACATGTACTGGGACCATTCAAGGTGTGCTGGGAATATGCAGCAAAAAATATAGCAACATTTGAAGGATTAGTTCACCCAGATGTGGAAAATGCATTGTATATATTCACACTCATGTTGTTCTTAATCCAGAAGTAAACCATATATGCTGGCAGCTACATAGATGAGAGAAGTATTAATGTTCAGTTTGTGAATGGATCATTATTATGTGTCTAGTCTTTTCATTAAATTGGTTGATGTTCACATAAACAGTCACAATGACTCATTTGGAGTGAATTGTGACTTAAATTTGATTTTGTTTGTTCAACAAGGTTCACAAAACTGGTCTGAGTGGTCTTCATTTGCAAATTGAACTGATTCAACTAACTGAATCACTTACATCTCTGATAGTTTGCATCTGTTCTGATTCAGAAAACTGGTCTGAACGATTTATTCAGGAATCAGAATGCTTCAGTTCTTAAGTCTGTTTAAATCCTTTGATTCACTAAATCAATTTATTCACAAAAACAATTCATAGCTTATCGTTCTCAAGTTAAATAATGGTTCAGATCGCAGCCTGTTTGTCACATCTGATTCGCAAATCAGACTGATTTATTTCTCAGGTTCAACTCACTGACATCTCTCTCTGTTTGTCACATCTCATTCACAAAACCAGCCTGAATGGATCATTCACTGATTTGACTCATTCAGTTTTTTTATTGTTCAATTCAATTGTTCAAGTCACAATCATTGATAATGCTAGAAATTTTGTTGTGTTTATTATACTTGGTTCACGTACCATTCTAAATGATTCATTCACAAATTACTATGATCCAGTTCTCTAGTTCAACTCACTAAGTGAATCACTTACTGTACCTCTCTGTCTGTTTGTCACTTTGATTCACCAGACCGGTCTGAATGATTTACTCACAAATCATACTGATCCATTTTTCAAGTTCAACTTACTCACTGAATACTTAAATTAGTTTGTCACATTTTATTCATTTATCAATTTGATTGATTCAGTTTTCGAAGTTCAACTCAAAGCTGTCTTATGACTACAAAAGATAGGAATATTTTATGATAATTATATTGCTCTTTGTCCTCCAACTAGCACAGTCTTAATTTTTGGGTGAGCTGTCCTTTTAAGACATCAATAAACTCAAAAGCAAAATACCTACATATGCATCAGACAACCTAGCAGAAATGTTTGTATTTTATACATATGGTGGCAAAAATATCATCTTCTGGCTCAATGATTGCTAACTACTTAGTGTTTGATGATCTGACTCCCAGTTGTCCAAACACCAGTGGGCCATGTCCCAATGTGCTCTTCTCACTCCTCTTTCTCAAAACTGCTTGCATCTCTGCTTCTGTACCTAATCGGAAGTCCTCAGGGAATGAGAGTGCAACTAGAAAAATGCACCAGATGTCTTATTGCAAAGCCTCTGGCCAGCTTCAGACGTCTTCTAATTGAGAGTTGTGCTGTGATCTGCAGTCCTGGGAGAGTGACCCGTAAAAACTCCCAACTCCAGTTTTGTATGTACAGTACATATCTATACTTCATGTTTGTATGTTCACAAACATGAAGCTTATTCCTGGAGCTCCACTTATGCCGTTTCAGCATTTATTGATTATAGCTGGAAGACATGAGGCATATTGGTGCAGATCCTCCCTCAAAGTCTTCTTTTAATACACTGCTTACATGCCTTGAAGAGATTATTGATCTCAAAGCCTGAAGCACCTTTTAAAATGATAATTGATGATAAGGAGTGAATGATTAGCTAGTTCATGGTTCTTCTCATAGTGTTCTCTTTGTATCTCAGAAGCTTCCTCATTAAGCTGTTGTTATTGACTGATTCCAACACCTGATCGATAGTTCGGCAGCCCTTCGGTCAGACAAGCACTTTGAAAGTGAAATATATTTCCTTTTCTGTTTAGAAGGCACTGTGTAGATGGTTAAATAGAATAGATTATATAGTTGTTTTACTTTTGTTTTTTTGTTGTTGTTTTTGTATTCTTAGCTGCAGAAAAGGTTTGAATGTTGCATGAGACCTGGACTGAATCACTGAATCAAAACAATAAAAAAATTTAAAATCACAGTTCACATATTAGATTTTATTTCTCATTTTACAATTGGCACATAAATGGCACATAAATTCACATAAATGCAGTTTAATATCTCACAATTGCAACTTTATATTTTAGAGTTGCAACCTTATTTCTTGCAGTTGCAAAAAAATGGGGGCATTATTATTTGTCATAATTGTGACTTTATGTGAATGTTTTGCAAATAGCATAATTTCGAGAGGATCGCTGAACAAACTAACCACGCACGGCTGGCAGCCGATCATCTAATCATTCCTTGTTAATTCACGTCCAATCAAACCATTCCCCTTTCTGTACAAAAACCTCAGCATTCCTTTCACCAGCATCTCATTTTTTGCATCCCTCCTCCACCCCTTCTCCACCTACCTTCCTGAGTCACGCATTCCAGGGGGGCAGACGGTGATCGAGCCGAACGCCGAACCCTAGCCCACACTAGGGCTCTAACCAGTTCGCCAAATATATATAGCACGCCAAATTCGCTTTTAAAATTAAGAGAGGAATGCGTGAACTCTTGAAATCATAAATGGCTTATAAATGCATCTGACAATTACTTTTTTCATTAACAATTTTATTTCTTGCATTTGCAACTTTATTTCTCACATTAACTGTGATCTCACAATCTAACTTTAATTTAAACATTTTATTTTTTTACTCTAAGGCGGAAACATACTTTTTTAACTTTCTCAGAAATGCATGATTTACATCTCATTCTCACATATTTACAAACTTATTCCCTTAAAAATATGTCTGTGGAGGTATTGTGGTATCATATGTCAATTTTGATATGTTCCATGTTAGTAAATAGATAAACACACGTGCATAGTTCAGATGTATTCCATCATTGTGTAACTGGAGTGTGTGCGTGTGTGTGTGTGTGTGTGTGTTTGCTATCGATGCGTACACACCTTTCTTGGAGTTAGTGAATCCATACTGTCGGGTGAAGAGGGCACATTGTTCCCTCTGGGAAAAGAAGCTGTTTACTAGAATTCTAGATTGCAGCAAAATGTTGTCTCTCCTCTCGCTGTGACACTACTTATATCCGTATGACCAGAGGCCGCTCTCCTCCCCGACCATCCCCCACCTATATCACATCCTCCCCTTTTCTATTTATCCCTCTGCCTTTTTGTAATTATCTCTCTCTGAGACCAAGAGGCGGTGTCATAGGAAATCCCAACTTCCAATTTGGCGTGAGATTGCATTTTGACATGGCTCATATTATATGGTTTCAATTTCACAGTAGGAATGAGAGGTTTGAAAGAGAGGGAGAGAGAAATTTGGGTCTGGGGGAGCAGGTCTTGATCTGTGTCGGGGGGCTGCAGGTGGGTAGGCATATTGCACTGGCACTGGTCTTTTATTGATTTATTTATTTATTTATATTTGCTTTCTGCTCTCCATTAGAGTATGTAATATGAAAAGAGATACACAGAGGCGTACAGGGCAGAACGACAGAAATTATCCACAACAAATCAGAGTCTTTTTTTCTGTGCTTTGAGAGGGGGTCATGCAGTCTTGCGTGGCTTTTTTCCCAGAAACTGAATGAACAGTCTGAGGGAGTCGATAAAGTCAGCTGCTGTATGGCGCTCTGCGTTTCACTACTCTCCGCCTCCACATTTATTCAGCTGTTAAAGCCATGGATGAATGGAGCTGGTTTTAAGGGCCATGCAAATATACTTTGCTGTGCAAAAGTATGCAGATTCGTAGTTTTGACAGAAAACTACGACACTCTTTCTCTCTAAGCAGAGTGAGTTATTCTTAATAGTTAACACAAAAATGAAAATTCAGTAAGTTGATATGTTTATAATGTTCTGAAGTGGTTGTTCGTCAAGAGGTCAGGGTTTGATTGATTAGTATTGCCCAATAACAAATATTCCATTTTATATAACAGTTCTTTCTGGTCCTTAAATCTGATTGGGTGAGAGGAGTAGGGCTGGGCGATATGGCTGAAAACTGTATCGCAATATATCAGTGTTTCATATCGGTCAATATCGATAATTATTGATATTTTTATGACCCATTTAAAATAAGACCAGGAGACAAATATATTACATTTAAACATTTTTATTTTAAACTTAACCTTTCTCTGATCTTTATTAAGACAGAATTGTCACCAACCATGTAAAACTCAAATAATTAAAAAGTAAACATAATGCCACTGCCTCCGTTATATCTTTAACGTTAAATACGGCTGTGCTCCAAAGGATGCGCGCAGCTGGTGGGACATCAAGTTCGTGGTATTACCAGTCTTGGCGTGGACGATGGTCTTGCATAATTTGCAGACGACATTGGTCTGACTACGGTCAGACTTATAATATGCAAAAAACTGCCAGACTGGCGAGCTGACTTGCTCTTTTATTTACAATTTCCTCGCTCGCTGTGACACTAATTTTCTGCTCATGAAGAGGAATCCGGCAGAGCAGCACAAGACAACTATATGGCGCAACTAAACTTGATAATGTTACACGATTGGCTGTTAGCGTATCACTCCCTATATTGCTAAGTTACTAGAGAGCGAGTGTCTTTGTTAATGCAACCAAACTACCTTCGCAACCTCTGTTCGGATCATCTTACAGACTCGCTCATTTGAGTCTCGTTCAGCAAAATGAACGAATTTTTTTTCGAGTCATCTCGTTCATTTAAAAAAAAAAAAGTATAAATAAAATATGTTTTCTAATTCTTTTGGCTTATGGAGCTATCGCGTGATGAACGAACGACTCAAACCGGAAGACTTGATAGATGATTTTTTTTTCCATCACTGACTGCATTTGATAGGCTTTTGGGGCTGTCATGTCACGTTATGAACGAACGACTCAAAACCACTGATCTCTATTATAGATCAGTACTCGAAACAGGTGAACTACATCCAGTAAGAACTTTTCTCAATGCGCATACACTCCCCGAGATGACTCGTTTTTCTCCAGTCACATTAAAGATTCGTTCAAAATCAACGAATCGTTCAAGAAAAAAAATATCGAACGTTTTATCGAACACATTTTTTATTGATATCGATCACGTGCCTATCGCGATGCATATCGTTATCGTTTTATCGGCCAGCCTTAGAGAGGAGTTCAGTATTCTAGTGAGCTCACTGCTCCATGAGCTCCAGAGCATCATAAACATGACCGAGGATCGTACAATACCAGACTTTAAAAGTTGTTCCGATCACAACAAACTCATGCAGAAACGTGTGCCTTGTTGCAAGGAAACGCATGACAAATGAAAACAAATGGGTTCTAAAATCGCTTGAAAATATCAAACATGTTTGATGTCCTCAATGTCTGCACTAAAATTGCGTAGTGTAGTCCAGGCTTTAGTTGTTGTTTCTTGTGTACTGTTAATAATGACGATGTAATTGCAGCTATGCCAATATACAGCCATATCGCACTGCTACAAGTGTGAAATTGCTATTTATCAGGACCGATTCTTACTATTAACTAGCTGCTTATTAGCATGCCTTTTATTAAAACATTAGCTGTTTTTAGCACTTATGCAGCACATATTTACATGACCCATATTTTACATCCCTACCAAAAACATAAATTAACAATTACCTTACTAACTATCAGTCAGCAGCAAATTAGGAGTTTACTGAAGCAAAAGTCATAGTTTTGCTTGATATAAGCAAGTCAAGAATTGGACATTAAAATAATGTGTGACCTAATAAAGAAACGCACAATATCTTTAGAGTCCAAGTTTGTGTTACTTGCCCAGATGGAGAAGAAAGACTTGTCAATGTAACGATCACATAAGAATAGTCACAGAAAGACTAGCAATCACTTTGAGGAGCTATAGAGTTCAAGAAAAGAGTAAATGTGCACCATGTCAACCATATCAAGAGCTCTTCATAACATCTGTATGGAAGGATGCCACAAAAGAAGCCACTCAAAAAGAGCCCTGTGGAAACATATCTGTAGTTCGCTGCTATAATGACCCAAGTGCAATGTGGATAGCCATTTATTGATATTATATATTTGTGTGTGTCATAAATAGGCAAGCAATTATTAATAATTAAATGTGTTTACCTTCAGATTCCTGGGGAAAACAATCTCACCCGTTCACACAGAAGGAATATGGGAAATGGGAACTATACCTCCCTCCAAAAGGGGACAAATCTTCTGCTGTCAAGCACCTGACCAATCTTAAGGTACTAAATACATCACACCACCTCATGGCGTCATATTTGAAGCATAAAATGCAGGTTATATTAATATAAACATCTAAAGTGCATCTCAAAATCTATTGGCTGGTCGTTAGTGGAATTTGAAAGCTGTTTTCCTCTTCACAACTTGTGAGGTATAATTTGGATTAGTAAAAGGTTGTGTGTCTCTTCAACCTGATTAGGAGCTGTTAGCCGCTCTGCTAAAGCAGAACAGGATCTTGGCTCTCTCCTTCCCAGAAGGCCGATGGTCATTGGCAGGTCTGGGTGGCATTTGTGGGGCAAAGCTGCTTGACTTGGCTCTTAGGGTTAATCTGGGGTTGATGGGAAGAGGGAGCAGATGGGAACATTGAGTGCCCAACAAGTTCCCATTTGCCAGAGTTGGCGGGGGTACACATGTCCAGCACAGTTTGCCGCAGTTCCACGTTATGGGTTTTGAAGCACCCTGACTCCACCGGACACCGGAGGTTGATCGGATCACATTAGTGCTGCTACAGCTGAGCTCAGATCAACTATAGTTCATTTTCACTTCCGGCTTTTTGATTTGTTTGAAGACAGTTGATTTAGTTCCACTAGTTAGTCTCTCAGTTAGGATGTACAATATATTGTAACAGTACCATATGAATTATTTGATGTCATTAGAGGTTTTTTACACTGTAAAAAAAAAATTAAAAAAAGGAAAATAAATGGTAAAAGGAAAATAAATGCAGCTGTTGTTATTGGAATTCTACCATACAAATATGCTAGCAGCATTTTACGTTTTGTAGTTTTAACATAAAATTACAATTAAATTACAATTAAATGCCGTAATTCATTAACTGATTTAACATTTTGAAATACACTGATAACCACCAAATGTTAGTTGTGATGAGAAAGTCATGTGATGAACTAGATACCCATCGTAAGCAACTTTTAAAAAATAATGTATCTAAGATGCAGAAGTCTAAACACTAAATACAATAATGGTGACTCATTAAACTAAAATATGAAAGAAAAAAACAAAACAAAACATTAATTTAAAAGATGTATCAGATGTAGCATAATCAGCATAACATTAGAAGTAAAATACTGTAATTAATTAAAAAAAAAACATCTGATCTGAAATGCAACACATTCTGGGAACATCAATTTACAGTTTTCACTGTAAATTTTGCATTCCTTTTCACTTCCAAAAACACACACACATACCATATATGTTGCAAATGTAAAACATAAACTGACTCTGGTATCCTTCTCTATGTACTGCCAAAGCTGCAGCATTAGCATTATCTGTTATGTTTTTTTGGCTAAAGGTTGTAGGCTTGCTGTCCAGTGGCTTTGGTTCAGGCTTACTTGATAATTACACACAGGTGTGTTGGATGGTTACTCTCCAGGAGCAGGATGGAACCATGGATTATATAAACAAAGTCTAATAAAGTAAACTCTTAAGTGTGTATTTTGCATGATTTCTTTCAACAAGCTTAAAAGAAGAACAAATAAGCCCAAAATCTCAAATTTGACCAGTAAATGAGAAAATAAATAATATTTTTACCTGTAGTGTCTTGCCTAAAAGATCTACTGTACCTTTTCCAACTGTCTTGTCCTTCATGCTTAAATTGTATTCCTCACTCATTCCTCAGCCATCATTTCTTTAATTTTACCCCAAGATATTTACTCGTGAACTCATGACAGAAATCATTTAATTTAAAGGCAATTTTTATGTTACAGCTGTGAGCCCTGCTTCCTGCAATTTCCTTGTCCTCACTGGGGAAAAAATTTGTAGAGATTTTGTGTCTGTTTCATTTTTATTTTTTTAGGCTTTAATTAAAGGGTTGAGAAATTAAATGGTCATTATTAAGAAGAGGAAGTAAGAGGTGGTGAGTGAGTGAGTCGTGGACCAAGTGAGCGAGAGCGGAAGAGAAGTCCATTTATGTCCAAAGCGGTCAGTGGCATAATTTCATCTTTTTCACAGGGTGTTAGGTGGACAGATGGAGTCCTGGGTCTGTGTGGTTTCTATAAGGTAATTGGCTGTCATACACAGCTTCTTTAAGCCTGCAGAGGGAATCCAGGGAGAGATTTTAATGGGGGGTGAGCGGCCAGGTTTAACATATGGAAACTGGGGCAGCTGAACTTCAGCCAGGAGTGCATTTTTCTCTCTCTTGCCCTTCCTTCGGAATATCCTGTTGGAGTCTCTGATTAAATTGTATCTCTCTCACTCCAGTAATTTTTTCTCATTCTCACCAGGTCCGTGTCTTTTCTCCCCTACCTCGAATTCTCCTTCAGGCATGCTGGAGGTGTGTAATCTGTGTGTACTGGTCTCTTTTCTAACCTTCTTTATATAAAATAATCAGCTGGTTTTGAGCAGAAAGCATGAACAACTAATTTTTACTGAATAGGGGAAATAATACAAAGTAGTTCTAAAATAATATCCCTTTTTATTTTGCTAAAAATGTATTTGATTTATTTATTTGTGTAGTGTGTTTCTCCTTCAGTCCTTCAGTCACTCCGACATTACATATGGTAACTCGCATGAGAGACCAATCGCCTTTAAGAAAAGTCCAATGAACATTGGCGTGCACTGATTGCATCCAGGTGCACCTCGTCACTAGGTGAGTATAAGAGAGCATGGATGTAGTGCACCTGCAGACTTTCGCTTCGGAGCCTCGGCCCTATTGAGCTAGAGTGTCTTCTGAATGACAACAGTTCCTGCAAGTTCATGCTCTCTCTCTTCTGACAGTGATCACTGGGCAGCTGTCAGCGGATCCTGCAGGCTGGTGGCCTTTTTAAAGATCAGACCCGATCAGCGTAACAGCTTTTTGCATTCCAGAGAGACAGACCTAATGAGTGCAGGTCCTGCCTGGGCAATCCAGGAGACAAAAGAGCAGTTTCTCACGGTTTGAAAGGTGTTCTCTAGAATGTCGATCCGACCGTGCATTTAATTGCGAACGCATGACCATGGCTACGTTGAGGTCACATCTCCATTTGCCTTCCTGGGGCATTTCGGCGGGCTGTAAAGGCTTCTCGCCTGCCACGGCGAGGCGCCTGGGGACCTAACGGTGACGGTCCAGAATGTTTTGTCGGGTGTAAAAGCCCTGCAGACTTCTGCCCCACCGCGTAGTCCCATGGTGCTTCCAGAGCAGACTGCTTCCCCGCACGCCGGGCCGAGCATCTCCTTTGGGCACCCCAAGAGGAGGAGATGTCTCCCGCAGCATCAGAGGGAGAGGCGACTGTTGAGTCCATGGTTGACGCTGAACTGTCGGCTATTCTCCTCCGAGCGGCCGAGGGGATTAGATTGGCGGTACCTCAGGTGCCCCCGTTTCTGGGGTCTAGGACCGTGGTGCCACCACGTTTCCCCCCAGTACCTTTCTACCCGGAGGTGCATAAGGAGCTGACCCGGTAGTGGCGAGCCCAGTACTAGTCACGCCTGCACCCTGGCTCTTCACCCCTCACCACCCTTGATGGCGGTGCAGCCAGGAGGTACATGGCGGTCCCTCAGGTCGACCCGCTGTGCTCAGTGTGGAGGTTGCACTCCTACTGGTAAAGGATGCAATCGAGCCTGTCCCTCCAGCCAAGATGAGGTCAGGGTTTTACAGTGCTTACTTCATCATGCCCAAAAAGAGCAGTGAGCTGAGACCCATCCTGGATCTGCGAGCCTCGAATCGTTCCCATCTCAGGCTTCCGTTCAAAATGCTCACCCCGAAGTGCATCCTGTGTATTCGGCCCCAGGATTGGTTCGCAGCCATCGACCTGAAGGATGCATACTTTCACACCTGTCCCTCTCTCCCCGCGTGTTTACGAAGGTCGCGGAGGGTGCCCTATCCCCACTTTGGTGGATGGGCATCCGCATCTTCAACTCGATAACTGGCTCATCATAGCTCACTCAAGGGATTTGTTGTGCATGCACGTGGACCTGGTGCTTCGGCACCTCAGCCATCTGGGCCTTCGGATCAACCGAGAAAAGTGCAAACTCTCCCTGGTGCAGAGAATCTCTCTTCTTGGCATGTAGCCTGACTCAGTTGACATGACTGCCCACCTCACCAACGAGCGCACGCAGGCAGTGCTGAAGTGCCTGGACTACTTCAGGCACAAGACAGCGGCCCCTCTCAAAACGTTTCAGAGGCTCCTGGGTCATATGGCAGCCACAGTAACGTCTGTGAGCTTGCTTCATATGAAACGGCTTCATCGCTGGTTACACGATCGAGTCCCGAGATGGGCATGGCACCGTGGCACTCTCCAGATTGTGCGTTTCCCCGGAGTATTTCCCCTGTGGTCAGACCCTTCCTTCCTACAGGCTGTAGTCTTCCTAGGACAGGTGTCCAGGCATGTCGTGGTCAACATGGATGCTTTCTCCATGGATTGGGGTGCCGTGTGCAATGGGCAAGCAGCCTCGGGTCCCTGGACCGGCGTCCGACTGCTTTGGCACATCAATTACCTTGAGTTGTTGGTCGTGCTTCTGGCCCTGCATCGCTTCCGACTGATGCTGTACCACAAGCACATGTTGGTCTGTACAGAAAATACTGTGGCCGTAGCGTAAATTAACCAACAAGGTAGACTACGCTTGCGTCGCATGTCACAACTTGCCCACCATCTGCTCCTGTGGAGTCAAACACGGCTGAAACTGCTGCATGCTGTTCACATTCCAGGGGAACTCAACTGTGCAGCTGACCAGCTTTCACAGCAGTCCACCCACCCTGGAGAATGGTGACTACACCCCCAGGTAGTCCAGCTAATTTGGAGCTACTTCGGTGAGGCCAAGATAGACCTCTTTGCCTCCCTGGAAAATCCCTGTGAGGAAGGACCTTCTTTCTCAGGTGATGGGCATGATCTGGCACCCGTGCATCGATCTTTGGAACCTGCACGTCTGACTCCTGGACTGAATGCGTCAGTCCTCTCTGGCCTTTCATCAGCCGTGATTGATACTATCACTCAGTCCAGAGACCCCTCTACGAGGCAGGGCTACGCACTGAGATAGGGTCTGTTCATTGACTGGTGTTCCTCTTGCGGAGAGGACCCACAGAGATGCCCGAATGCAGTAGTGCTTTCCTTCCTGCAGGAGAAGTTGGAGCGCAGACTGTCCCCTTCGACTCTCAAAGTGTATGATGCAGTAGAGGGTACATCCCTCGGGAAACACCAACTGATCGTGAGGTTCCTTAGAGGTGCGAGACGTGCTAACCCCCCGAGACCGCACCTTGTACCCTCTTGGGACCTTGCCGTCACCCTCCGTGGCCTGAGACAGGCCCCATTCGAGCCACTTGCAACAGTCAAGATAAAATATCTGTCACTTAAGACAGCACTCCTGACTGCATTGGCCTCCATCAAGAGGGTAGGGGACCTACAAGACTTCTCTGTCGACGAAGCGTGCCTAGAGTTCGATCCGACTGATTCTCATGCTATCCTGAGACTATGGCCCGGCTATGTGACCAAGGTTCCCACAATGCCCTTCCATGATCAGGTGATGAACCTGCAAGCTCGGCACCAGGAGGAGGCAGACCAGGCCTTAGATTTGCTGTGTCCTGTTCGCGCCTTGCGTCATTACGTAGACCGCACTCAGAGATTCAGACTCTCCCGAAAGCTCTTTGTCTGCTATTGTGGACAGCAGAAAGGGAATGCTGTCTCCAAAAAGAGGCTGGCCCATCGGGCTTATCTATACCAGGGAGAGCCATGCCCCTTAGGACTGAGAGCCCACTCCACAAGGAGTGTTGCCTCCTCCTATGCGTTGGCTCACGACGCCTCTCTAGCATATATCTGTAGGGCTGCAGGCTGGGCAACACCCAACACCTTTGCAAGGTTCTATGATCTTTGCTGGATGCAATCAGTGCACACCAATATTCATTGATCTTTTCTTAAAGCTCAATTGGCGATTGGTTTCTCGTGCGAGTTCCCATATGTAACGTCTCCGTTCCCTCCTTCAGGGACAGTTACGTTCTTGTCTGTTTTTAGTTTCATTTTTTTATGTCTTTCTGTTTGAGGCCCCATTTACACGAAGGGAAGACACAGATATTTCCCTGTGGTTTGGCCTCTCATTTATCACAGAAAACGTTTATTTCTAAAAACTCCGGCCAAAGTGGAGATTTCTGATAATGCCGGTTATGTGTTGCCGTGTCAACTGGGAGAAACAGGGTTTTAGGTTCTCAAACGTCACATTATGCACCAGAAAATGCTTAACGTCATGTGAGTGCCCTGTTTACAACAGGAACAGGAAGTCACTTGTGTTATTCGTTGGTGTCGATTCTGAGGATTTTGATTGGCTTGCATAATGTACCACTGAAAAATTACTCAACCAAAATTGTTAAACAAAGAATATACAATGCATATATACTGAAAAAAGTTATATAGAAAAAATTCACTGTTGATATATTACAATTCTTGTAAATTTCACAACTAATTACAAAGAAATGGTTAAATGTGACATTTTAAAGGAGAAAAACATAAATATTAATTTCTTGTAAAATGTTCTCCTATAATTGTTTTTACGTTGTAGATCAAATTTGAAATTAGATTTTTGTTAATTAATATATATATATATATATAATAAACATTATATTTTTCTAAAATATATGCATGCATGTGTGTGTACTTATATATACATAATAAATATACACACTACACACACATATTATTTAAACAAAAACTTTTTTTTTTGGATGCAATTAATCACGATTAATCGTTTGACTGAACTAATTATTATTTAACTTGAACCTCATTTATAGAAACACCTTTTATTTCAGACACACAATAGGAAAAAGATTGTGATTACTCATGAATTCATTTTAGCATTTCAGTGATAAATCAGGTCTAATGATCGATGCTTGTGCATCGATCATTAGACCTGATTTGGAGTAAAACTCGTAAGAATGTGATAGAAGAGAGAAGAGATTCTCAGGTGCATGCATGTCCTCTCAATATTTCATGAGACTCCCTTTCATCGTCCCCTTAATCAATGTAGCCTAATGCATTTCCCCCACACGGCCTTCTGCTGGGTGCCAAATGAATTTGAAACCTGCTGTAAGCGTTAGTTAAAATCACCTCAGCTTTTTTTTTTTTTTTAATCGCCGGGACCAACAAGCCCAAACCTCATTTATTCAGGCATGAATATTTCAGTACGCTGTGTAGTGATATTGCATTTTAAAAATACCAGGAACACTAGATGCTCAAAGACTTTTAGCAGCCGAAGGTGATCAATACAGATTCCCGGGTGGCACAGAGATCTCCAAGCAAGCTCTCCTGCAAGGCCATGTTTAATTCTCTATGTGGGTACATTCTTTTTGTTGTGCTTCTGTTTGTTGAGAGATACCTCAGTGACTCCAGACAGCTGGTTCAGGGGTATAGCCGTCATCTCGAGGGAAATCAAAACACTGTTAACTGGAGTCTGAAGGAAGTGTGGAGAAAGGAGAGTTTTCTAGGGGTTTCTTCTTGCTGAAAGTGTGTGGGAAGAGATATAGCGTCTGTGTGTGTGTGTGCATGAAGTGAGAAAAGCCTAAGCAACTTAAACCCTCCATATCGCTCCGTCTACACACAGAAATTTCCAGATGTTTACTCAGGAGCCCTATTAACACTTCAGGTCCTTTTCTTATTGATTGTCATGTGAGATTTGAGGCTGGACTCAGGCAGAGAGTGTTATGACAGATCGGAAGGAGGACGCTTTGATAGGAATGAAATATAATTAAAGGTCTGATGTCACTTTGAAGATGAAAAGAGCCTAGGTGAACTTTACTCTTGCACTAAATGCAGACAAGATTGTTCGTTCACACTAAATTAAACTCATGCTAATCCATAAATGGTTCTGTCTGGCTCACTCCATAAGTCTGAGAAATGTACCTGCCAGAGGAAGCTTCTGTAATTGTATAGCGCCAACACAAACTCATTCACTCTGTATAAAACTCAACAGTAATATTTTCACTCAGTATGTACATTTAATCATTTTAAAAAGCTTTAATATTTAGGAATTAGATATAAATGTATCTATTTCTTTGCAAGAACAGTGAGCTTCCGGAGAGAAATTACTTGTCACATTATATGTAGTTAGGACACGGTCTAAACGCCCTGTTTTTGCAAGGTTTCATGAAAACGCCTAGGTTACGAAGGAGGGAATGGAGACATTACATATGGGAACGCGCATGAGAGACCAATCATCTTTGAGCTTTAAGAAAAGGCCAATGAACATTGCTGTGCACAGATTGCATCCATGTGCACCTCATCAATACATCAGTATAAGAGGGTGCACCTGCTGGCTTTCACTGAGGAGCCGAGCAGGCATCAGTGCGACCTCAGGGTCATGGCAAGGAGGTGTAACAAGGAACACAAGTCAACGAACATACCCCATCTCAGAGCGTAAGCCTGGCTCTCGCCTGAGTGAGAGCAGAGAGGCCGGAGAGGTCTGACGCGTCCCATCCAGGAGCCAGACGTTAAGGTTCCAAAGATCGAGATGGGGTTGCCGAATCGTGCCCATCCCCTGAGAAAGGAGATCCCTCCTCAAGGGGATTTTTCCAGGGAGGGGCTGCAGCAATGAGCATGAGGTCGGCAAACCAGTTCTGCGAATGCCAGTTTGGCGCTACCAACAGAACCTGCTCCTTGTCTTCCCTGATTTTGCCCAGGGTCTGTGCAAGGAGGCTCACTGGGGGAAAGGCATACTTGGGCCCCAGAGGAGGCATCTGTGTAAACTACGAAACAGAGAACACCACAACATTCCGGAGAACACCTTTCCAACCGTGAGAAATTGCTCTTTTTTTCTCCTGGATTGCCCAGGGCAGACCTCTCGTGGCAACTCTGTGCACTCAGTAGGTCTTTGCTCACTGGAATGCAAAAGGCTGTTACAGCCGACTTTGAGAAAGGCACACCAGCCCGCAGAATTCGCTGACAGCCACCCAGTGAACGCTGTCAGACGAGAGAGAGCATGAACTCGCAGGAACTCTTTTAGTAAAGTCCTCCAGTCTCTCCAAAGCGAAAGCCGAGGGGGTCTCCAGCTCAGGAAGCGGTGAAGGCTCCGAAGCGAAAGTCTGCAGGTGCACTGCATCCATGCCCTCTTATACTCACGTAGTGATGAGGTGGTCCTGTGCATGCCAATGTTTATTGGCCTTTTTTTAAAGCTCAATGCAAATGCAAATGCAGCGTGCTGATTCACTAATATGGGCTCTGTTCAAAAACAAGGCAACAACTCACAAGGCACTTGTTGGCTTCTGCAGTAAAACGTAAATCTGTGATGCCCTGGAAATGAACAATACCTACGTTTTAGAGAAAACGGGTTTAGGGTTCAGTTTGTGCTATATGTGGAGAATAATAAGTGCCATTTATCAGTTTTAGCAAATAAACTCCTTATATAAGCCCACTATCTTGACACTTTACAATTATTTTTAATGCTCTCTTAATGTGATGCCTAAATTCATTTTAACATTTTAAATGACATTTAACATTTTGTAGTCCTTAATTACTTAAGCAACTGTAATCAATTAATAAATTAATCCAAAACATTAAAAAAGTTACAGACTTTATGTTGGTGCATCACAGAAAATAGTGATAACTACCATTTAGGTACTAATATGCACACTTCAGCACTATAGGTACTAATAGAAGTGTGCCTGTTTTCTTCCTTATCTTTGCCTTAGATATTAATGACATTAAATCATTTTCTTCTTCTTCTTACTGGTGAACTTTCTTCTCTTGCTTTTCACAGTCACACTCTGTCACTCTCCAAGTCATTGCGCTCTGTCTTTTTCTGTCATTCTTTCTCAAAGTCACAGTGTTATTTCTGCTGTCAGTAAAGCGATGGTATGTTCTTAGCTTGGTAATAGTCTGTGCAAAGCCGACCAGAGCGGTTTAAGGATGTTTCGTCTCACCCCAGTGTCTCTCCAGAGCAGCTATCGATCTGTGACAATCTTCAAGATGCCCCCCGAGAGACTGAAAGCAATGATGGACCTTCTTAAAGTGCTTTGTTTTCTTCTGTTCTTCTCCTCCCCTCTGTCAGCTCTCATCACCAAACACCTGTCCACCTGGCGTGTGTGTGTGTGTGTGAGTTTTTACTGAATCAGGTAGGCTTATGAAGAGAGGTGGGTTTGGAAAAGAGCATTGGAGGGGGAAGGGATTTTGTAATAATATTAATCAAATATTGCATGGTTATGACAAAGAGCTGTTTTTAGAATCTAGATGAAAAACTCTCAATATTTCCTTTTTAATAAATTGTGCTTTTAAACCATGGCAACATTTAGCAGTGCACAAGAACCCGATGGAATTGGCTGGAAATATATTTCACATAATATACAGCATTCAAGCTTTACAATGTATATATTTGTGCATATAAACACACTGCCACTTGGGGGTTTGGGGCTTGAAACATTGTTTTTAAAGAAGGTCTCCTCTTTTCATCAAGGCTATGTTTATTTGATCAAAAATACATTAAAAACTGTGAAATATTATGATGAACTGTCTTACAGAAATCATTCTAATATGCTAATTTTTCTGCTCAAGAAACATTTTCAATACTGAAAACTAGGGCTGCACGATAATCATCGCGCGATATTTATTGCGCATCTTGTGAGTAAATCCGGTTCTATAATCAGCGGAA
>JAUCMS010005340.1:0-24058 GCA_032357445.1 Enteromius radiatus
TGTTCAGTCTACAAACTGCCCCTTATATAATTTTGGGCACCCGCCCCTTTAAACGTCTCTGCACGGCCCTGCTTTTCGGGACAAGAGAGATATGCTGTAACTCGCTTTACTTATTTGAAAGCATGATATATTTTGTTGCAAATGTAAAAGTTATTTGAAAATGTAGTCCGATTACGCAACTACCCCCACACTGGAAGCAACATTGTATTACTTTGCAGAAATTAATCCCATTTTTCCAACGAGTTCGGAGTCATCTGTCATCCCCTGTATCATGCTCAACACTCATAGCCACCAGAGTCTTGATCTCCCCGTTATATTGTGCCTATTACAATCCCTTCCCTCGATCCCCATTGTGTCCTCATGCTGTTTCTATTTGCCCACCTATAGGTTTGTCCCCAGGTAGAGCTTAATGTTATACTGCCTCTGCGAGCAGAAGTGGCTTCAATTCTATTTACCTTTGCTTCTATCTTTTTACCTCTTGCGTCTGTACTTCCATCCTTGTTTAAGCTGGACCTTGAAACCTGCCTCACGTTTCCGCTTGTTTTTATTCTCCTCTAGACCACTTATTGAACAAAACATCCTGTACAACATGGACTAGTTTTAATTGCTACCATCAACCCACGTAATCCATTTTACTCTCTTTAGTTATTCAAGCGAACCTCTGCTCTGATCTTTCTCTGGATCAGCGATCAGAGCCACACTCAAAGGTTTGCTATGCTTCAAGGCACAACCAAACAGCTTCTCCTATTTAAAATCTGCTCAACAAGCACTCATTTCATAGTTGTCAGTTAATATTTTCTCATGGCAGTCAGTAAAAGCTGATACAGGGCGAAGCAAAGCTCTTTGCGTATTGTTGATAATACTCATCCGGTAACCACTGATACGCATTACCTGCTCTGGAATTCAGTTTGTAGTTGCATTTTGAAATCTCTATGGTGTTCTACACACCTAGTCTATACTGACCTCATTTTAGTAAACTTCCAAGAGCTACCTCAAGCAACACAACACAAGCATTTCAAAACCCCTGAAACTGATATAGCACCCAAAAAGCTTCTCCAACTCAATTATAGAAAACCAGCTATGTTGCCACTTTTCTACACCCCAAAAGTGATTTTCCTGAGTTCCACAAACAAAAAAAAAATCTGAATTGTTTATGCATTCTCACCAAGCAAAATGCTAACTAGCGTTATAGTTAAGAACAGCTTGGTCAAGAGTCTTTGCCTAGACCTGAGTCAGTTTAAACAAAAAGGTACATAAGCCATCATGGGGTACAAATTTAGGTACTAAAAGGTACTTTTTGAGGTACTTATATGCACCTTTTAAGAGTTAATAAGGCAAAACAGTGTACCTTTTGAAAAGATAAACCATGCCAGTGACAGCTTTTAAACTTTTTCCTTCTGAAAGTCTTGAGTCCCAGTCAAGACTGAAACACCAAGTCCAAAGGCTCCTGAGTCCATGACTAAACCAATACCATGAAAATATGGTTTTAGACTCAAACTTGGACACTCAACACTGGTTTTTAACTCCTCCTGCTCCCTTTCAATGAAGGATGTTATAATCTAAAATCTAAAAAGTAGTAACCTACAATTGTTAGAAGTATTTCTACTTTAATAAACCCATAAAATGTTGTTTTGTTGGTTTATTAAATAATATCTTTGACTCAAATACAACCATTTTGTATTCAATGTTACCATGTTACCTTTATGGATACTGTGTCTAACCTTTTCCCATATCCACCAGCAATTCTTTATGAATGCATTAAACAAATAACAACAACAGAATACTTATTGATAGCCTTGTTTTCTTTCTTCTTCAGCAATGAGGTCAGTTTCTAGTCTTCAGTCAGAAAGTGTAAATAATACATGTTAGTTTATAACAGATTAGTTTTGATTTGTACAGTGTGTATAGCAACGGACCTGAGGATTGAGATGTGCCACAGGGATATAAAACTGGAGCAGTTGCAATTTGCAGCAGCAGTCTCACGGCAGAGAATCACTGCAGGTGTGGAAACGGCCAATGAAACTGCAGGAGAATTGGTCATATAAATAGGAGCTAAGCTGCACCATTTGATGAGACCCAAAATAAAGGAATAAGAGGATGGGCAGCACAAAAAAACCACTAGAAGTGCAGAACATGTTTGAATATGATGAATATTAAAGCTCTTTTTCTTGGCTCTGAAATATAGAAGGTTCTGAAGCTCTGCTGGAGGATTACCAAACACGAGCAAAAGAGTAAATGCAGATTTACTGATGCACAGAATTTGTAATAACACATGATGAGTTGCAGTTTACTACATTTTAATTTAATGAACTAACTTTACATTTAAAATTGAACAACACACTACAATAATAAAGTGCTTTAGTCAGAAATAAATGTGTCAACATAAGTTTTTTTTTTCATGCACTTTGAAGTAAATGTGTCTCTCTTTAACTACACTTAAGTGGAATTTTATTTTATTAATATTATGTTATCTGCATATATATATATATATATATATATATATTTTTTTTTTTTTTAAGCAACATACGCACACCAACAAATTTCATATCATATGTACGCGAATGCTCAATTTTTGCATATCAATACTGCAAGTTTTTGTTTTTATTTGATATAGTACTTATACAGTATTTTCATGAGACTGGGCTGTATTGGAATCTGTTATGTTTTACTTAGGTGTAACTTGGAAAGGACTAGTGGCAATGCAACAAAATCAAATATTTAATCTCAATGAGAATTAAAAAAAAAAAAAAAAAAAATTAGTTAAGATGGGGCAAGTGCAAACTCTTGGCAGCAAATACAACAAGTACTAGACCGGCTGTCTCCACAGCAGGAGTTGCACTGGAATTGCTTTTAGAGGCAGAGTTGCAGGCGATGAAGCAAATGGTAATTCCATTTCAGTTCACAAGATTTCGTTCTCAGCTTGGCTGAGTTAAAGATCTCTATCGGTGGGTAAAAATGTTCTGTTCCTGGGTTATGAAGAGGCTCATGTCGCATATGTAGAGTTTGCATGTGTTGCTGACCTAGGAAAGATTTATATATAGAGTATTTTCCAAGCTCAAGGCCATTTAAAATAAAACTAAAAAATATGAAATTGTGTACATGCATGTTAACTAGACTACACATTATATATGTGTGAATTGAACCAAAGAAACCATTCCTGGCCAATAGTGTTGGAAATTTTAGTTTTTCCCTAAAGCTCTGCTTGTATTACTGTGAAAAATTAGGAAGTATATGACTGCAGATTGTACTTGCCTTAAAAAAAGACTTTGTTATGATATCAGCATGTTGCTAAGCAAAGTCAGAAATGTAAATTTGGTCAAGTATGCTGATCAGTTAAGACCAGGAACACAAAGACAGGGATATTTACACAAACACTGGTGTGAATCTGATCTGCGTATCAGATTTATCATATCAGATTTAATGCTGTGATTGCTGGGGCTAAATTATTGGAATTCCATTTTTGTAGTCTGCCAGTAATGCATAGAAAACTTGATGTGCATTTTGAAGAATGTTCTTTGTATAAGAATTGGTCAGAATCACAGACAGACCCCAGTGTTCCACGATTCAATCTTGAGTCAATAATTCATCTTGATAAATTTGAATAATCTCACTGTAGGGTATGTACACTCAGACCCGTGTTCACTACAGAAACATGATTTAAAATCTGCTCCAAGAAATCAATACAGATGCAAAGCCAAAGGGCGAGATATCGGAAAGTCGTTCTTTCACTCTGACTAGGTAGTCTTGGGAATTTCTGCTGATATGCTATAAATCCAATCTGAAATGTCATATTAAATGTGGGATTGGCGTTTAGAATGTTAGCAGTTCTCTGGAGGCATGAGGTGCATGCCAGTAGCTTTTTTTGATGCTTGTTGGCCGCTTCTGGAAGAAGTTAAAAAAGTCTTTCAAACTGAGATTTAGTTAGTTTAGTTACGAAAGGATAAATTAATGTTTATTATTGACACCAACCTCTTTTTGTCACGTCACCAGAGTTTCTTTTTTAGTGCTGTTGCCATAGTGTACTGTACACCATAATGTCCAAAGTTATCTCATCTATTAATTGACTGCTTTGAAGTTTCTTTGTGATATTCACAAGTGAAATGAACGTCATTTATTTAAAGTGCAGGTTTGACATGGTGCTAGTTTATTTAAAAGTGTGTATATATATATATATATATATATAGATGTGTGTGTGTTATTTTATTTTTATTTATTTTTTTTAATTATGAAAATATATTAAGTATGGTCTTTATATTAAGTAATAAATCTTATAAAAAAATCTTTCTATTTATTATATATGTATATATATATATATATATACATATATATATATATATTTTGTTTTCTTTAATTTTCTTAAGTTCTGAATTATATTTTTCTCCAGTGTATTTAAATATCTTCTGGCTATTGCATCAAAAACGTTGCATTATGGCAGTAAAGATTACTTGACTATGTTCTCAAAACTAGCAGTAGTATCTTTAAGTTTTTTTGTTTTTTTTTGGTATACATTCTTCCTTTGTTATATGTTACTATGTAGTAACCATGTAATAACATAGTCGGTTACATCATTCTTCGGTTTCCAGGTCAGAGTAAATGAGGGCTGGTTCTGAAAGAGGTCCACAGATCCCCCGGCTGATCATCAGCACCATTTCAGTGGAGAGAAAATCTTTAATCCTTTCTTTGTTTTCATCATTCTCCCCCTCACACTTCTGCACCAGTTATCAATTGAAACTGCAAAATCAATAGCTCGTCCAGTACCCTACAGCCCAAACAGAATCATCACATTCACCAGCAGATGGGAGCGAATCAGGGTGCTTATTAAACACCAGCTCTGCCTGGCAAGACCCATCCCAGCTGACATTTTCGACGAAGATCTGAAAACAACAGGAAGGGTGGGATGGAATCACAGACAGAGAGGCTAAAAGAGACACTTCCGTTTTTTGAACAGCTCAGATTTTGAGATGTTATTCTCTCACTGGCCTTGTGGGAAACGTAGATCTGACGTAAACCATCGGCCTTTGTGCTCTGACTATCAGGTCACGCTCTGCTGAGAGGAAATTTCACTTGCAGAATGTCGATAGGTCAAGCGTAGTGTAAGTACTTCCATGAGAGATTCCAGACCATTTCCATCATACAGGCTTTCATTTACAAAGGTCATGGGTGTGTGTACATGTGAGGATCGCTGTTGTACCTGGTAGGAGTTTGTGTGGATATGGGAAATGTTATTTATAGAAGTGTGAAAGTTAGAGGTGGCCCGATAGCACTTATTCAGAACCAATCCTGATCCAAATGAAAAAATTAAGTAACTGCCGATACCCAAAGATAAAGTCCATTTATACAAAATGATTTATCCTTATTTACAGATCATATTTGAAACATTAAAATAATGTTGCAGAATTTACACAGAATATCGGATTTGGATCAGTCTTGTCTGACCGATACCCCTATCCAGCAGAAAATAACGAAAGGGACAGACAAGAGGGGATCCAGGGTTTTATTAAATGTCATGGTCATACAGACTGGGTCAAACAACGGCAAACAGGGTTAATAGAAGCAACAGCGTACATGATAGTTCAGCAGGGTAGCGAGGGTCGGTCGATCGGAAAACAAAAGACAGGGAAAACGCTTTGTAAAGGTGGGCAAACACTCACAATACTGTGTTACTTAACAAATACGGGAACACTTTATAGAGGTGAGACAACAGGATAAACAAATGGGCGGAGCTGAGGAAACTAACAAGACACAAACATAAGGGAAGCAAGGCACAGTAGGAGACAAACGTTCAAAATAAAAATCCACATAAAACTAAACAAGGGAATAATAGACAGAAAACATAGCAGAGCCCAACCCCAGGGTGGCACCGGCTCCTGGGCGGAGCAGGCTGAACAGGTGCCCTCCAGGGTGGTGCAGGCAGAACGAAAGGCCAAGGTGGCATAGGAGACCGGGCTAAGCAGACGTGGTTGTGAGAGAGAGCATAGAGAGATTAATGAAGGCCTCTTCGGCCATGACAGGGCAGGCCGCAAGGTCAGAACAGGGCCGGACAAGAGTTTGAGGACGGCCTCCGTGGCCGGAACAGGGTAGGACGAGAGTGCGAAGATGGCCTCCGTGGTCGGAGCAGAACGAGAATTCGAGGAAGGCCTCTGTGGCCAGAACAGGGCAGGACGAGAGTTTGAAGATGGCCTCCATGGTCGGAAAAGGGCAAGAATTCGAGGGCGGCCTCCGTGGTATGGTATAGCATCTGCAATGGCGTGGTGACCGTCTTGGGCTGTGGCTCTGGGTTAGTGGCCATCTTGTGCAGTGGCTCTGGGCTGGCAGCCATCTTGTGCAGTGGCTCTGGGTTAGCGGCCATCTTGGGCTGTGGCGCTGGGTTGGCGGCCATCTTGGGCTGTGGCTCTGGGTCAGCGGCCATCTTGGACTGTGGCTCTGGGTCAGCGGCCATCTTGGGCTGTGGCTCTGGGTTGGCGGCCATCTTGTGCTGTGGCTCTGGGTTGGCGGCCATCTTGTGCAGTGGCGCTGGGTTGGCGGCCATCTTGGGCTGTGGCTCTGGGTTAGCGGCCATCTTGTGCTGTGGCTCTGGGTTGGCGGCCATCTTGTGCAGTGGCGCTGGGTTGGCAGCCATCTTGGGCTGTGGCTCTGGAGTGTTCACCATTTTGGGCACTGACGCAACGCCAAAATCACATTCTTCTTCAGCAATCCCCACTGTGAATGAAGATCCCATGCATGACAGGGCAAAGTCCAAAAACTCTGTGAGTGATGACCGTGGTGTCAATGAGAACACAGTCAGGCAAGTCTGAGTAGTACGCCACTTTCAAATATTCTTGAACATATTCCTAGAGGAATATGATAATCTGTCCTTGTAATCATAATTTGTGTAAAAAGGAATACAATTAGAGTTTTACTTCCACTAGTGATTATATGTGTCTGTAGAGACCTCCTCCTATGTTGAGCCTGTGTTGTTTAACACCTAACCTAATGTTTCTTTTTCTTTACTAGATGTTTAAATGTTATGTATATAATTTTAAACACAGGTTTTTGAGCGTGCATGTTGCAGAAGAAGTCAATGAAAACACAGGCAGGCAAGTCTGAGTGATATGCCACGTTCAAATATTCTTGAACATATTCCTTTAGCGCTTGACCTCCCTGCTCGAGGGCTAGCAATAACTGAGCTGTATTCATAACTGACCAATGTATGTAGGGAAAGCCGATGGATCCTTGTATAGGTGGAGTATTCTGTGACTAAAGGGATAGACAAGGGCGGACAACACTTTGTAAAGGAGGCACAGTGGGAGACAAACGTTCAAAATAAAAGTCCACATAACACTAAACAAGGGAACCATAGACAGAAAACATAACCCTGATACTGAATATCGGATAGGCGTACCCCTAGTGGAAGTTCACCAAAACATGAATTATTTATTCATCATGTAGTTTTAAACTTATTACTAATTGTCATCTTCTATAGAAGACTAAAGTGGAAATTTTGATAGATGCTCACACTGATCTTTTGCACACAATGGAAATGAATGATGATCTGCAGCTTCCATCTTTAGAAGAGGCATAAGAAGCATTTTGTATCCTCTGTTCGAAAGCATTTTACTAGCTCAAGGTGATTGGTCATTAGACAGGCCATGTCATATTGCAAGCAAAACTAAAATCTAGTAAAAACTAGTAAGCTTCAATCTAATTGGTTGATTTTCTTAGTTCATCTCAGGTTAATACAAGATGTACTTCTTAAGATTGATTTTGCAGGTTGGTGCGAACAAATCTTGATGATATTATGATATTATGTTGATTTATGCGCATTGTGGCACACTTTTCAAGTGTAATAGCTAGTAAGGGGGGCTGCTAAAAGCATTTATGGCTTTATCTGAAACTGATAATCGGTTGATTTCTTTATTACGTGGGTTGTTAGATGGATTGTGGCATCCTGGAAATGCAATGTGGATGGGTGCTAAAAGTTTTACCAGGTGGGCTATAGAGCAAGTTTACTGCAACAGAAAATCCATAAATGGGAGCTGGTTTTGTGATGCAGTATAATCTGCAATGTAATTCAAAGAGATATTCTGTCCTTGTAATCATAATTTGTGTAAAAAGGAATACAATTAGAGTTTTACTTCCACTAGTGTTCATGTGTGTATGTAGAGACTTGTTCCTGTGTTGAGCCTGTGTTGTACGTAAGGCTTCTTTACTGGACGTTTAAATGTTATGTATATATTTTTAAACACAGGCTTTTGAGTGTGCATGTCTCCACCAGATTCTTGTCAAACCAATTTCACAGTTTTGTCATTAATGCTGTAATCTAGTTTCCCTGGAAGCCCGCAGAGAATGCTATCAGCCTGGGAGAAAGAGAACTCAATATGACTCCTCGAGCATTCAGGGTTGGGTTGAGAGGAATCACGGATTGAAAGCAGTGTGCTTTCATGTGTGTGCACATTTGTGTGTGCGTGTAAGTGTGTTCTTTTACCATAGGATGCCGTGGTTTGATTTCCCCAGATGTCACAGTCAGGCTTCATCAGTCCTTTGGAGGAGAAGACTTTAGAGCAGCGAGACTTGAGAGAGAGAGAGAGTTAGAGCTAGAGAAAGAGAGATAGAGAAATAAATAAAGGATGTTTCCCCTTAAATTAAACATAATTCTAAAATGCTTGGAGAGACTTTGGGGACTCCTCTTGCTCAGTACTTTCTCGACTAGAGAGTGTGCTGTTTAGGAGAGCGTCTCGAGTGTCTCAGATTATGTGTGCGGTTGAAAAGTGTTGGGGAATGTAAATAAGTGCTGTATACTTCAGGGAATACAACAGAGTGGATGTTTGAAAACTCAACAGATCTGTAGCAGAGTAATAGGATATTGAGTCAGATTTTACTGCTACGATTGTAACGATTCATCTTCGCTGTGATACAACTTGATTCAGATTCTGTTTAACGTGATGTGGATTCTGTTTTATGTGCTTTCGGGAACTTTTGGCAGAGCAAACAGCCTTACATTGAGATTGGAAAAAATAAATGACTTCGTAGAGCTAAACACAATGACATAGGTGGTTGTTTTCTTAACTTTAAACGAATGCATGGCAAAAAATCAATGTAGAGCAATAGTGATAAATATGGATGGACTGCAGGTTATCCAGTGATGAATGAATTTTGTCAAGACTGTGGTGTTATAAAATAGCCAATAGCTAAATCATGTGGCATGCTAACACATGCCACAATCTAAATGTACAGGAATATCTTTACCCCTAAATGTTGCTTAAATTAACTATTGAATGACAATGCACTTCATTTCAATGCTTTACATCATCTTTATATTTAGACAACTGTTGTGATCTGTATAGTCTGACAAAAGCCTTTGGTAGCCTTTCACCTGTTAGACGTTTCCTGTTACTCAATGTTATTCATTCATTAGTATTGAAAGATATGCGAGTACATTGAGTTCTTCCCTCTTGACGGCTGATCTTTGAACTCTTCCTGTTGGTAAATGAGTGTTACATGATATTACGCTCAGGTCACAGCTCTTGGGATCTTTCACAGCTCATTATTACATGGGTGACAATGCCTGCTACATAATTCAAAAAACAGAGGCCTGTGTGCCATGACTGAAAGAATCTGTAAAATGTGCAGCGTTGTATACATTAGGAATACATTAGGAACCACATTTTGAGGAGAATTCACTGAATATGAATCTGGTTTAAAGTCTTTAAAGGTGTGCTTCTTTTTTTCATTACATGATTATCATTTGATGCATTACTGTTGTCATGATCAAGGTACGTGTTAAATGAAATTCTGTACTCTGTTTTTGAAGGGCGGTAGTAGCACAGCATTAACAGAAACACAATTTTTTTAATACTTAAATTTAATTTGCATTACATTACATTCTTGGTGCATTTAGCTGGTCAAACTGTATTGTGACTAAAAATAATCTACAAAACAATAAAAATTCCTGTGCTTAAAAAATGCCTCTGCCCTCAGGTATCAATCTGTCCTATGCCTTTCATTTTAGACTGATTGCAAACATTATTCGTGAAAACAAACCATTTCCTCCCACCTGTTATGTATATTTATTACCATTTCTTGTCCCTCATCATGACGTTTCTTTGTTGATGACTCATGATGATAACATACCTGATAACACTTCATATTTTCATATAGCATTAAATATGATTACATTCACTGGTCAGCAGTAAAGGTGCTGAAAACAGCAGTACAAATATGAATTAAAATTTGTATGCATGTATTTAAACTTTTTTTTTTGCTCACTTTTGTTAATGATTTTGCTCTCAGTCTAACAAAATGGCATTTAATTTCCTAAGAATGACAATAATAATAAAACCTGAAGCAGCTATTCTTATCCGCTTACTCTCAGTGCTGCACAAAACTCACATAGGCACACAGAGACAGCAAACAGCAATAGAAATAGTGATGGAGAAGAATTTATTGGGCGATATGGTGAGAAAGGAAGTACTCCTTGAAACTGTCACTTTATTGAGGAAGGCTCGATTCACTGTCACTTGTGTGTTATCTGATCGGTGAAATGCCACTCACAATGTGGACTAACTCTCTTATACATACACACTGAAGTAAAGCTCTTCACATTCCCTTCTACAGTACATTTCTTATTGTGTTGATCCGTTAGTTAAATTGGAATAGATGATGTACAGAAAATGTTTCAGTTCTCCATACACTGCTTTCTAAGACTAGATTTTTTTGTCTTGTTTCTAGCCAAAATATCAGAAAATTCTGAAATCAAGAAGAATTTTCTAGACAAGAAAAAAATATTAATAATATTTCAGAAAAAAAAACGAGTCAAAATTAAGTGACATTTTGCTTAGAACAAACAAAATAATCTGCCAATGGGGTAAGCAAATAATCTTATTTCAAACAGAAAACAAGATTATTTTGCTTGTTTCAAGTAAAAACTCACCTAACTTTAGCTTGTTTTTTCTAAAAACAAGACAATTATTTTTTTCTTGTCTAAAAAATCCTGAGTTTTATTTAGATAGTCTTAGGCTACATCTACACTAATCTGGATAAATTTGAAAACTGAGTTTTCGTCTAAAAATGCTCCGCGTCCACACTATTGTTTTCAGTCGTTTCCGAAGAGTTGATCCACACTGAAACGACTGAAAATGCTTACGTTCCTGTCCTGCGCATGTGTGAAACATAAGACGTACAATGCCGTCCGCCATCTTAGTTGAATTGATCACATGACTGCATCACATGACTAAAATGCGTCATCATTTTCGAAAGCCTCCATTTTCACAGTCCACACTGCGATGCGAAAACGGCGTTTTCAAATTTATCCACTTTGGAGACCGTTTTCAAAAAGCTCAGTTTTCCCGCCGTCTCAGTGTGGACAGAAGGCCAAAACAGAGAGAAAAAGATGCGTTTTCAAACGAAAACGTATTAGTGTGAACATGGCCTTAGAAAGCATTTTTTTGCAGTGTAGCAGGCCTTATGTGAACCCATATGGGATGTTTGTGTCAAAAGCCAATAAGTGAATGTGAAGTGGAGCTAAAGCACAGATTTGTCTCTCTTCCTGATCATCAGGTAGAACTTCCTCTTCCGCCACACGCTTGACCAGTCGGATTCACTCGGTTAACGGATCGATGCTGAAAACCCAAGCATAGCTAAATTAAATTACTCTTACCCTGTTGCGTCAGGCAAAAAAAGGAGGACAAAGCATGAACACAATGCAAATAGCTTTCTTTTAAGCTTAAAAAAAAACAACACAAAGGGACCATGAACAGCACATATGCGTCAGTGTATGTAACTTGCTTTTTGATCAAGCAAAAGTAGACACTGTCTACCTTTCATCCTTTTGTTCTTATCATTATAGTTGACTCAGAACTCCTTTGCGCATTCATTTTATTTTATTTTTTATCTAGGCATTACGTATATAAAGCAAACCTCGGAGCGGGAAGCTTTCAGCGGACTGTAAATCACAGTCTGTCCATTACTTACTCAAACAGCGATTCCTCTTTTATACATATTTGCGGTTGTTTCTTTGTCTGCAGTGTCATCATCTCCAAATTTTTTTTATTTGTCTTCATCTTCTTGAGGCGCTGCATTATAGAAAGCGTTCATTCAAAATGAAAAAAAGTGATACACAAAAGAAGACATTTTACTGTAAAACTGGCACAAGTTTCTTTACCATATTGCTCAAATAAAAGGGCTTATTGAAAAAAAAGAAAGAGGGGGGAGAGGAAAAAAAGCTGGGCTGGACTTTCCAAGGCAATATGGTTTTGACAGCATTTTTGCTTTTGACTGATGCATATGCTGCATGATTTGAATTTTGTGTGCTCCAACATCCTGTTTCCAGCATTAAGGCTTATTAATTCCAAAGCAGATGTTGATGTCAGTTCCAACGGCACGGTCGGTCAATAATCATATTATTTCCACAGCTCTCCCTCTCTTCCTCTGCTCTTCTATCATTATCTTCGGCTGCTCAAATCTGCTTTAATTGTGACCAACTTGTCTCATTCCCTTTCCCTTTCTGAGTCTGAGCCTCTTAATAATGGATGCCAGAAAACATTAAGTACTTTAGCAGAGAAATTAGCACTTGACCTTTGCTTTCAAAAGAAGATAATGTCTGTTCTGCCACTGAGGAGAAAGGCTGGCCATTTCCTCCCCCGAGGTTAAGAAGAAAGACATTACAATTCTCACCTTTGATGAGAGACAGAACCGAAGGCAGGCGAGAAGGAGAGAGAAGGAGAAAGAGAGAGAGAAAAAAAAAAATAGCAGATGAGACAACGGAACTTCAGTCTTTCGGCTTTCTCGTTCCTTTGTTTGATCAAAATTCCCCCCAGAGGTTCCGGTTTACATTTCCGGCACATCCGGAGATTTTTAAAGTCGGCGTCGAGCTAATACCGAGCACTAATATTATGAGATATACATGGGTGACCAAAAAAAAAAAAAAAATCGCCTCAGAATCCCTCTGATGAAAGTATTAACATCAAAACAGATCCCTCAGGCAGCGAACACTGAAATAAAGTCATGAAGCGCAAGAGTTGGGGGATATATTACAGAGGAGGCAGCTATAAGACAGATAGATTTAACAAAAAGGAGGAGAGAATGGAACTGGAGGGATCGGAATCATGATTTCCTCTTTTCAGCCGATAAGAGCTCAGCGAACGGAGAGATAAAGGCCTATTCACAGCCTCGCGTGTGAAGTAAGAGGAAATTAGGGGGAGGGGGACACGCCAGCACAAAAAGGCGGCTTTCATCGGCCCACGAGGCTGTGGATTTCTGCAAATACACCTAATGTCTCTTTGCATGGAAAGTAGAGCATGTGGAATAACTTTTTTTTTTTCATTTACAGATGACAAACAGTGACATGCAGGGATTGTGAAAGAGACCTAGAGAGATGTGAGTCAGAAGGCAGGTTGAGAGAGGCTCTTGCCTCAAGGCCTGCTGGGAATCAGATTTCCTTTGAAAGATGGAGAGCAAAAGAGGGCCGAATTCACTGACCTTAAGAATGAGACAAATATATATTTCCGGTGGGGCAGTGTAATAGCTTGTGTTTTGTTTCAGCGATTTCTTCGCTCAGTGCTCTGCGTGCTGGTCATTTGTGCTGAGCTCTGTGAAAGGGGGCTCGCGGGGAGTTTTGGCAGAGGGAAAGATGCTCCATACAGAGCGGGCAGGTTTTCTGTAAACATCTGCACCTCCTCATTTGCATTCTCTCCGCTTCTGAAATTAGCAGGATGAGGCTAATAAAATCATTTTTACAGAAAGCAGCAATATTAGGTCACCATCTGTCACCTGACTAAACCTGTTCTTAACTCCACGTGAACGATGCAGCTTTAAAACACGCACTAAATGACTTTAGCTTGTAGGCCTTTTTATGCATTACGCCTAGACTACATAAACAGAGACACGCAATAGGACAAAAAAAACATTCAGTTTCCTGATATTCCTGGTATTCTGCAAAAAAATCTTGCCCAAAAACCCAATATAGACAGTGAAGAACGTGTGCAATTCGTTGCAGATTCCAGCAACAATGGTGGCAGTAAAACACCAACAATTTATATCACTAATTCTGAACAAATATGTTCCTTTTTGTTAACCAAACATTTTACTCTACTGCTAATACATTACGATGCTTGTATTGCATAAGTGAACCCATATTTCTGACGTCATAAATTTGCTCAGTAGCCCACCTGGTACAGCTTTCACTCGTGATGTGCAACACTTGAGTATGTGATCTGTGAAATATGAGCCTATATAAAAGACATAATAGATGCCTGGACACAAGCAAAAATGGCATAGTTGCTACAGGAAATATGTATTTATTTCAGATTTTCACAACAGATTAGGTTTAGAATAGGGTTGAGTGGTGCATTGTTTTGGTAATTAATCTTTAGGACGTTTTATTTCCAGGTTATAGCAATATTTACAAAAAAACTATAATAGAAAGTTCAGTTTCACATTCTGGAAATTTCACAAAATGTGCAAGAAGCTATGCCGCAATTTAGTGATGTTGCAAACTAATTTTGGGAGGAGCGTGTATGAATCAACTGCAGCTGGTGCCGCATTAACTAATCATTTCATCCGTCCAATCAAATCCATCATACCCACTATAAATAAACCCATTTCTTTCCCTTCCGCATCTCGTCTTTTGCACACCCCTCCTCCGCCCTTCTTGCGCCGTCTTTCACGAGGGGCACACAGGGTCCGAGCCGGACGGTGAGCTCTGCCCTCACTAGGGTTCAGATGACTAGGGCTCGGAGTCCGTCGACCCCCCGGCTCGCCCCCCGGACAGCACGCCAAACTCGCTTACTATTGTATTATGAGGAAGCGGGAACTCGTGAAATGGAAATATCACCACAGCAACAGTTTTACATATAATCATGCACATAATCAAGTTCTTAGTTGTTTCATTACATTGAAAATTAAAATGTATTTACTTTGAAGAAAACCACTGAATCCAGTAAAGGCATTTAGAGCTCCTTCATGTACTAATTTTGGCTCCATCCAATTTACTTTCTACATTTTTGCATTTAGAGACATACATTTTTATGTACACAATGTTCTCTAGGAATTGAACCTTACTAAAACGGCGGTCTACTGTTAGAGCTATAAGAACACTTCAACTCCCGTGAAACATATTTAACACCTTGATTAAATCTCCACAGACAAACAGCAGAAGAGACTGATTTATTTTCTTCAATTTATACATGCAGTGTGAAGAAAAGCCTGTCATTTTTCTCAAGTGCCTTTTTTTTTAAACAGCAAAACTGCAGCCAAACATCCTTCATGCAGCAGCTCTATTGCTGTCAGCAACATGGGTGATAAATGAGTGTATGTTTGAGAGAGAATACTGTGTGTTCTTCTGTTAGCGAGCCAGCTCGTGAATGCTAAACTATATAAACACTATTAAATGCTTAATAAATAAATGAATTATTTTATTAGTGTTAAATTACTATTAAAATACAAAGCCTTTCATGACAACCGTGCATAAGAGATGGCTTATTCGGTCTCTATCAGCCAGACTTTATGGCATGCATTTTCTCCAGCTCAGTGCACATTATGAATGCAGTATAGAACCCTCATTAAAGTCAACGGGTAACGTAGACCGTGAGACGTAACACAGTTAAATCATAAGGTGCCCGGAAGACACATAGCCAGACGTGGGCATTGAATATCTCTGTAATTCAAATGTACAGCCGAGCATGCTGGGAGTTTGGAATAATGATTTGTATCTTGGTAATGAGGTACCTTAAATAAAACAGATCTTCCGAAAGCCTGCAGTTCTACATCCAGGTTCAGCATCGAGAGGTTACGGTTATACTGACCCAGGACTGCAATCAGTATTGTTGGAAGGGAGCTGTGTAAATCTGCTGTTTTGAAGTTTGTTAGGTGCTCGCTGTTTTGATTTCTGTGACTGGATGTGATGGCAGACCCGTGGGCTGGAATCGCTCTGCTATTGCCGTTTTACATAAGCACTCCAGTATTAAGTGGCACTTCTCCAGAATACAGGCTTTTCTGCACAAGAGAGAGAGAGGAAAAATGAGAGAGAAAAAAAAGAGCGAGAACGAATAGAGACTCACAGGTATTTATAACGGCAGTTCACAGGGGCTACGTTCACACAGTCAATGTTTTACTAACACGGTCTCAAATTGTCCTGTTCATAAAACAGCTCACAGTAGCGTTTAAATACTGCGTGTGATGGATAACTGAAGTCAGTGCTTTTTTCCATTCCCATTTATTCCAGAAGCCGTGAATAACGCCTGTAACCATAGCGACAGACTAAAGTAAATATCAAAGATGCATCCATAACACTGCCTTAATAAGTCTTATCACATATGACACAATGGTGCTTGATATAAGTCCATGCAAGATATGAGCCCATACATTTTCAGTTTTTAATAACTGACTGTTTAGAATGATTACTTTTAATAATATGAGTTAATATAACATTCGAGTTTACGATCCGAAACCTATGGGTGACAGCTTTATTTTCAGAAATATCTAATATGCTCAAAAAGCATTTCTTCTTCTTCTTATTATTATTATTGAAGCCAGTTGTGCTGCTTAATATTTTTGTGTAAAGTGTCATGAATGTTTTTAGGATTCTTCGATTAATTAAAAGTTCAAAAGAACAGTATTAATTTGAAAAAAGAAAATATATATATATATATATATATATATATATATTTGGATCAATTTAATATAAATGTTACTTTTGATCACTTTATACATCCTTTTCTAAATAAAAGTATCAATTTTTTTCCAAAACTGACCCCAAACCATTAACAGCAGTGTTTCTATATTAGCCACATACATGTGTGTATTTATATATTTATAATAAATATACACAGTATAAATATATTGTGTAAACAAAAGCCTTTATTTTGGATGCCATTAATCACAATTAATTGTTTGACATTATTAATCCCTATCACATCGCATCATAGACGGCCATTGTCCAATTTTGCTAACCCAAGTTCTGTCAGAATGTAGTTTTCACTCTTCCCTATTACTGAACTGTGTGAATGTAGTTGTATTAAGCACTATATACAGTATAGAGCACAAGACTGATGACTGTATTCTGCCTATGGGTGAGTAGATGTACAGTTTGAGCAACCTAGTTCAGGTTTTACAAAGAGAGTGACCGAGAGAGAGAGAGATTTGGCACATAACGTTTTTCTCTGGAGCTTCCCAGCAATGCTGCTGACATTTAGCTGCTGTTTCCCTTATGAGCTAATTTTCAGTTTCTACAATTGCTAATATGTTGAACAAAGAATTTTATACCCTAACAAGTCTGACATAATCATTTGTCTCGGCTCCCACCCGTCCTTGTGATCCTTTTCTTTGGGATGATATGAAGAACAGAGGTTGAAGGCCCAGGCAAAGGGTTTATCCGTCCCTCTCTCTGATGGAGTCCTGAGAGGTCTAAAAGACTGCATGAATGATGGCGGTGAAGAGGGTGTTTAAATTCGCGAGAAGGGCCATAATAAATTAGGAGCTGGCTCAGCCAGTCAATTACGTTGGGCTTCTCAGCCCTCCCTGGGCATGAACTTTCCTATTCAACAGCTCGGAATTTGATTCATTCAAATCTGATCGGATCCCTTTTGATGTCGCGGGCAATGTTAGCAGGTCAGTTTAAGTTCCCCCCAAGACAATGTGTGGTCACGATGTCGAGTTTGTAGGACAGCAATTCAATGAGTTCTTACAGAATGCCAATCTATAGTAGTAGGGGGAAAATGTTGCGGATGTTTGTAGCATCTTTTGCCCAGAATAAGAACGTGTGCAATAAAAATGTGTCGGTGGTGGGTTTAGCATTGTAAAAGATACAGAAGGGCTGAAAGTAAGGTTCATAAATGAACGTCAGTAGTTCTTTTAGGGCTGTACATAAAGCTTGGCCTAATGATGAGTCAATCTGTGCTTAAAGGATTAGCACTACAGGTTGAATAGCTTGATAGTTTGATCAATATTGTGGTGAAGTGAGAATTTATCAGATGATATTAAGCTGTTGGTGCTATGGCCTTTGTGTAAAAGTCTACATTTTATGTGGAAGCACATTTGTGGTTCATTTCTTGACACAAGAATAAAAGTGTTGAGATGCGATGAGAGAATGATAACAGCCGTTGCTAATGTGTTGGGGCGTGTGTTTTCCCCACCTTCCAGCTACTGTGATTAATCCTCTATGGGTGAACCAGAACACATGGCGTATCTGCTATTCAACCAACCCAAGATGGCCAATGACACACTTTGTTTTCCCACTTACTGGCTAACACTCTACACATTAATTTATGGATTGATGGAGCTTCAAAATAATGGCCGCTATCCACCAGCATTACCAAGCTTGAAAGACTTGAATAAACTGAAAATAAAACTGAAATAAGAAAGCCATATACACCCTAGGATGGCTTGGGGGGTGAGTAAAATATTCCATAATTTTAATTTTTGGGTGAAATATTCCTTTAATCAAATATACCTAAACAAGGTCTTATGAGAAAAGCAACGAGCAGGTGAGTTTGTTCAGGGTTGGAAAGAACTGGACTTGCACCTAATGTCCCACCACAACATTTTTACTATATGGGTCTCTTTTAAAATGGTTAAACATGATCTGGGCCATTGATGGAGTAGAGGTGGTTAAAACACAACACAACAGGCGGAGTTGAGTTGGAGAGGCCATGGCAGATCACCTGAAGCTCAAGATGTGGGTTTAATTACCTGTTACCTGAAGCTGCCGATGCTGATGCAACCATGACAGGCCACCACAAGTCTACCAGTCCAAAAACTGACACAAATCCTAATGAGGACTTTGCCATGTGGAGGGTATCCAGAATCCCAACATACAGTATGTCCATCAGTTGACCATCAGTTCTGACCTCTGCTTCGCTTGTTTAAATTTGAAGGTTTGAGCGCAACAGGTGGAAGTCTGCAGCAGGCAGTGGTACGCCAGCTTGTGTTAATTGTATAATTCCAGACTCAGTGTTCAGCAGCACTGTGTAGACTCAACGTAATTGGTGGTCTGTATAAAACTGATTTGCAACAAAAGAGGCAGCCAGACTTAAAATGACACATAAACCGTTATTTAGTTGGCGGTATCTGTTGGGAAAACACCTCTGTATACTTATCACACTTTGCCCCCTGCCAAAAAAAAAAAAAAAAGGTAGGAAAGTTATTGACTAAATAACCAAGATGACCAAACCTTGTGCAAACACAGTGATGGTACATAAAATAAGAGAGTCGAGGCTCCTTGTGAAGGCAATGTGAAGAGGACAAAGAGAAATATAATGAACTCTTTACAGATGTTTTGGTGGCCACTGAGAACAGAATGCAACTTTAGAGCACAACATATTGAAAAGGTGGTTTAGCCTCTTGACTTGGTTCAGTAGAGCTTTTGAACTGACATGACATCTTTAAAATGCCATGGTGTGAAAAACATTCATTCCTATATAGACCAATAATTTAGAAAAGTTCCCAAGATGGAAAAGCTTTTTTTTAAATTTGAAAACTTTCCAATGTGATCACATAATTAACTGCTCTGTTAGGCTTTCTTCACACATGGTTCGATTGCTTGGTACCACCACGAGTGCTAACAGCAGATGTTCACCACTGTCACTTGGTAATGACTCAGGAGGGCAAGGCACCAGCTGCTTTATTTAAGTTTTTTGTCCTTTTGGTTTTACTACAAAACTTTAATATTTTCTTCTGTCAGTTAAAACAGATCATGGCTTCGTCTGCTGTGAATGTACAGTATTTCCAACACAGTGTCACGACCAATCCGTTAGCATCTTAGTACGAGATGGCTAATTCATCCTAATTCATAAAAATGCATACGACCTCGTAGAATTTTGTACGATTTGTCTAAACCCCAGTGACGAGTATGTTTGGGGACGGGGTTAGGTGTAAGTCATTCATACAAATTCAGACAAATTAGCAACTCGAAAAATACGTACAATTTAGCAAAAAATTTTTGAATTCGTATGAGTGAGGTTGTACGAATTTGTACACATTAGCCACCTCGTAAAATATGATTGGGCTGGTATTTCTGAAGATGCAACTGTTTACTTACTAAATGCAACTTATGTAAGCAAGAATTTGTGAATTCCCTTTTAATTTTTTAAAAATATATTTCCTTTATCTGCTTTTCCAGGGCCATATGAGTTTTTTTTCAAATTCCATTTTTATTTTATCCAAAATTAATATGTTCTGTTTATTTATTTATTTTTTTGCGTTCCATTTTAGCTTATTTTCTTCAAATTAAACTAAACGCTTATTTTGATGGGTTATAGTGAACACCTTTTGTGTGTATCTGGCTATAGTTTTTCTCCAATGAAATCTCAGAGCAGCTCTGTAGATGAAGTATATATGTTCGTGTCTTCATATAGTAAGACAGCAGAAGCTGAAGACAACACATCACGTGTACTTGTATATGTGTAGTAGTAAACAAATACTTTGTGTTCTAATGTTTTGCATAAGAGAAAATATGGTTAAAAATAAAAAGCATCTGCTTCTTCATCATTGCATGCTGAATTACGACCGTGACCTCATTCTGTCATCAGTGCTATCACCCAGCTCCTTAAACACAGCCTCAGGCCATACTTACAGACATTTAGGCCGGACAAACACTTTGTTTCCACAGAGTTTAAATACAGTTGACACAGCAACCACTCAGACTATTGACTAAATGTAAAATTGACAGATTCGTACACAGTATTTGATGGGACGTGTTCAATTATTCATTTGGCCTATTGAATTTTTCCTGCTAGACAGGTTGTGTGAAGAAACGTAAAAGCTCCTGCTGGTTTTACTCTGGCCGCTGTGCCCTTAGCCCAAAAAGTCTAAATAGACTGCATATCATCTACTTTAACACACAGCAAATGTTGTTGTGGCATGTATGTCATCATTTACTCACTCTCAAATCAGTTTGTTCCAAACTTGTATAAGTTTACAGTTTTTTTTGTTAGGGTTTTTTTTTTTTTTCAAGCACAAGAGTAGATATTTTCAAGCATGCTTGTGGGTAGTAGCTATTGACTTCCATAGTATGGAGAGACACACACACACACACACACACACCAAAAAACATCAATGTCAATGGCGACCATCAGTTGTTTGGTTATCTTCACTGGTGTTCAGCACAAGAAAGAAATTCATACTGGTTTGGAGCAACATTAAAGGTGAGGAAATTATGACTGAACTTTTTATTTTTGGGTGAAATATGCCTTTAATGTAACCTATGCATGAGCGGCTTACAATATCAATTTCTGGCCACGACCCAAATATGGTCTTCTACATTAGACAAGCACACACTTGAACTTGAAATAAAGTCATCAATCCCAAACTCTGTGTGAACAGTGCTCATTTTCCTGCTGAACATTGTTGGCCACAGAAATCACGGTCGGTTTGTAAAGACCTGTATTTGGACTCCACTCAGGGAGTAGACTAAATGTTCTTTTCCTTATTAAATATAGAAGACGATTATGTACCTAGTCACTTCTCTACGACCAGCAGATTTTTTTTGGGGCCTACCCAAACTTTGGACTGTTCTCCGTCTTTCTCGGTTTTGAAGGGAAATTGGTTCCTTGCTTAAATATTAATCCTCTTTTACAGATTCTAAATCCAGTTTTCTAATCTGTGCCTCATTAAAAATGTATGCTGGAACATGCTTTATTTGAATGGAGTGGAAACGTGGCAGGGTACACACGCTGCCGGTACGGCAAGAGAAGTCAGACAGAGCGGCTTACGGAGCTCAGGGGTTTGGTCAGTGGATTAACATGGTTTTTACAGGAGGACTTGTGGTGAGCTTAGCATTTGAGGAAATGCACTCTTTGAAAGCGAACGCTCTTCTAGGAATCTGTAACCTAGTAATGTTGTCTTCTTGAGAAAGCTTTGAAAAACCAAAATGCTAAAGTCTCCTTTTTTTTTATTTTTTTTTATTAAGTGTGTACTTGAGCCTTCATTACAAGACCCAAAGTCCAAGAAGTGTTCCAAGAACTAGTTTTGTTTGCTTCAAATCTTCTTTTGGTTTGCCATACAGTAGTATTGGTAGTCTCAGTCATGCCGCACAAATAGTTATTTTACTTTTGTCAATTATTTTTAGAATATTTATATTAATGATTTGTTAGATCTCTGCAAAAACAACACACTCACAAAATCACATGCTCTGCTCCCAGGATCTTGAAATAAAATAAGTGCAATCTTATGTGAGCAGCTAGTGACCTAAATGCTACCCTGAACCCAGCAGCATTACTTTCCAACTCCGAAATCTGAAGATCAACAAACTGTGCCATAAACCATACTGTCCGATATTTTTAGCCATTCTATAAATAATCATAACCTTGTCCCACATAGGTTGCCCATACAGCTTTCTTCCGAAAGGTCTTTGTTGCAATGCAAAAAGCCTCTGTTCTCAGTTAGATGTGTTTTTTTCACAGGACGTTAGATTGAGCTCTGTATTTTAGGCTGCTGAGCTCTGGGGTGATTGATTGATTGACTCCCTGTATTGATGGAGGCATTGATTGATGGACAGGTAAAGCCGTGAATGAGTAAGGTGTGTCTGGATGAATGCGCAGTGTAACTGATGTGAACGTACGACTAAAAGATCACGGTCAGTCATTGGATTACACAGTTAGAGGCTCTATAGACGGCCTATGTCTTTGTCTGTGTGTTCTGCTGGTGTTTTTCCACCTTTCTGATTTTAGTTTAGTCAGTGGATTGAATATAACATGCACCACACACATGAAACATTAATGAACAAGAGCACAGTTTAAATTGAGCAATATACCTTCAATTATTTAAATTAAGCAAATATCTTGAGACTGAAGAACTGCTTTAAATAATCATTATGCCCCATTTTGATGAAACAAATTAAATAATTTTGCACAGAGAGAGCTGACATGTCAGATACCTAACTATTTTTTGTGCTGTTTAATGTTGCAGCAGTTTCCTATTTTCTCTGACTGATGCTGTGCGTATTATCTATTGCATCACATTGTTTGAAATGTACATGTATCACAACCAGAATCCGAAATTAACTCTCACCAAGAACCAAATGCAATTACGAATTAGCTTTGGCCAGTAAATTAAAAAAACTAACTGCAACATAATACATGCCTTAAACAACCTGCGATGATGACAGTCTGATTCATTATTCGTATTAAACCATCTACTAAAGAAATATTTATTATTATTAATATTGAATGATTCTGATACAAAACACTTTTTTTAGTCATGTCTTATAAAAAAAAAATGAACAAAAAAAGAATTAAATAAGATGATCATGTACTTTAATGATCTTGTTAGTAATTTATTCATTTATTCACTTAAAACACATACATGTAAATAACCATTGTCTATAAATTGCATAACACAAATAATAATTGTGTTACATGCATGCATTCAGTTAGATAGCTATAAAATCTCCCAAATAAATCATAAATATGATGGCAAACTATTATAAACAAAGTATCAATTTATCCTCTAATTAGTGTATCTGTTATGAATGTATACATTTATTCAATAAAATTTCACGAGTTCGCGCTTCCTCATAACAATGATAATAATTAGTAAGCAAATTTGGTGTGCTGTCCGAGGTGCGAGCCGGGAGGACGGCGGACTCTGAGCCCTAGTGATTTGAACCCTAGCGAGGGCAGAGCTCAGCGTCTGGCTCAGACCCTGCATGCCCCCCGTGAAGGAAGGCGCAAGAATGGCAGAGAACGGGCGGAGGAGGGATGCACAAAAGACGAGATGCGGAAGGGGAAGGGGTTATTTATAGTTGGTTGGATGGATCTGATTGGGCAGGTGAGATGAGGAGATTGATTAGGTAATGCGGTGCCAGCCGTGATTGATTCGTACACACTCCTCCCGAAACTAACAGATTTGTCATCTTTTCTAAACAAAGAAAATACAAATCATAACCATATTAGATGTATACTTCAATTGCATAACTATAAAATATTTAGGGTTTTACCAAAATATGTAATACCAAATATTTATTTGATTTAGTTAATAGGCGTTAATTGATCAATTAAATCTATTTATGTCATTATTTTTGAAAGCATCCTCATTTTACAGCATTTTTACATGAGTGTCTAAAACTTTGAACAGTACTGTAGCTTTC
>JAUCMS010005370.1:0-24040 GCA_032357445.1 Enteromius radiatus
ATCAGTCCGTAAATCCACAAAGGCAAACGCTCAGAGTTGTTGGTGAAACAAAACTTCGCGACGATCGAAGCTCAGTCCGGTCCTTATAAAGGGGAGATAACCAGAAACACCTGGAGCGGAAATCCCAGAGGTGCGTGGGAAACAAAGGTCCGGGTAGGAACTAATATTCCGGGGAAAGTTCCCGCTGATGGCGGTCAGACAGAGCCACAGAGGACCGCCTCGCAACAGTGAGTATATTTAGTCATTTTAATCATTTTAAATGTAAATTTTTAAAACCTTAATTTCAGTTAACTTCCACTTTCTACTTTATTCATCTAATATTTATATTTGTTTAGTTTTAGCTTCATTTCAGTTCATGAAAATCATTTTGTAATAGCTTTAGTTCAGAGCTTCCCGAACTTGTCCAGCTTTATTATATTAAAATATATTACATGAAAAAGTGCATAAATAATTAGACCATATCTAATAATGTAAACATATTTTATTCACAAATGTATTTATTGATCTAATGCTAAACTAAAAATGTTTAAACTAAATCTTAAATTAGAAAAGAAGTTGTGCTTCAGTGTCATATTTTTTTTTCTTCAAGCCCTCTCCTTGTGATATGGTATGGTCATCCAACTTTTACCCACAAGCCTTGGTTTTGGGCGTCTCTGCTGTAGTTGTAGTTAACACTAGCTCCAGTGATGATGGCATATTTGTTGATCTGTGTCCTTCAGAAAGCCGGCGGATCTTCAGGACCTCGCTCCGGGAACCAACCCTCCATTCATGACCTTTAACGGAGAGGTGCTGGTGGATGTCAACAAGATCGAGGAGTTTCTCGAGGAACGACTGGTCCCACCACGGTACTTTCTATCGCTTCACCTGCCACTGCCTTGGATCCTCAAAAAACATCAGTACCAGTTTATAATAACTGCAGGCTATAGCCCCATCAGAAACGTACTTACCCCCGGCTCAGCCCCCCAAAAACTGTTTAATATGTGGCTTATAAACAATTGATATTATGGGTAAGCAAGCAATGCGCAAACTTTGAGATATCAATTCACTGGAGAGAAAGTGAAAGCTCTCTGAGACAATTAACCAGAGACGAATCTAGATTAACATATACTGAAAACGCTATAAAGCTAACTGCCTTAAAATGTATTTAGTGGTTCCTGTAGTGAAAAACATGAGAAGAATCTCACATTTGAATCTATGCTACTAAAAGAAAGCGAGATGGGCTAACAAATTAAAGTGTAGCCTGCACTAGATATTACTACGTTATTATAAGGTTTTACCTAAAAAGCTTATAACTGAACCTTGGTATATATTTTAAGATACCCAAAGTTGGCAGCAAAGCATCCAGAGTCCAACACAGCAGGAATAGACGTGTTTGCCAAGTTTTCTGCCTACATCAAGAACCCTCGTAAAGAAACGAATGAGGGTGAGTTTAATTGGTTTTTATTGAAGACTGTGATGATTCTGTCTTCTTCTGTAATTGTGTTACGATCTGGTGTGTGTGTGTGTGTAGGTCTGGAGAAAGCTCTTCTGAAGTCTCTGAAGAGGTTGGATGAGTATTTACAGACGCCGCTGGTCGAGGAAATAGATGCCAACAGCGTGGATGATCCTGGCGTGTCCGGACGCAGTTTTCTGGATGGACCGGACCTCACGCTGGCCGACTGTAACCTGTTGCCCAAACTACACATCATCAAGGTTTCCATCGCTCGTTCTATGACTTTTCCTGCCTTTTTGTGTATAAGATGTATCTTTACCTTCCTGAAAGTATGCAAGATCTGTCAAAATGTTTTTAAAGTTTGCTAAAACTAATGAATCTAATTTTAGTTGAATTGAAAAAAGTGCATAAACACATACATTTAAAAAAATAATAATTTATTTGGAGTGAAACAACATTTCAGCTGATATGAAAAAAAATATGATCATCACAAAGGAATATTGCAGAATCTAGAATATTATACTGATTTTATGTAATAACCTTGTTCTAAAATTTAAAGTATACATTTTCAATTATTGAAATACTAAAATAATATATGTGGTTTCAGACAAGGGTTAGTAACTGAAAGTAAAACTGAAATTAAAACCATTATAAATAAATGTTTTTGAAATGCCTTTAGATAGAATAAACACTAACTATGTATATATATATATATATATATATATATACTGTAAATATATAAGGATAAAATGTATAAATGTAGTTGAACTTGATGTACTAAAATAACTAAAATTATATATATATACATTTTGTTTTATCTGAGTTTTTGTTTTAGTTATTTGCATAAATATACATTTGAATATTTATGTAATATAAACAATTTATAAATATTAATCTAAAAATAATAATAATTAAAAAAAACATTAAATTTTTTTCTAACTTAATACAAATATACTGTATATAATCATATAGTTGCACAATAAATATCAAAATAATATTAAAATATAATATAATAATTTTAGTCTTTTTGGCATGTACACATTTCTGCTCATACGCTGGATTTCCAGTTTCACCGCCTCCATACTCTGTCTTGCAGATTGTTGCCAGGAAGTACAGGGGTTTTGAGATTCCTGCCGAGTTGACCGGGGTTTGGCGATATATGAACAACGCCTACAAGAGAGAGGAGTTCATGAACACCTGCCCTGCTGAGCGCGAGATCGAGTTCGCTTACCTGGACGTGGCCAAGAAGATCAAATAGTTCAGGATGATGAGACGAGTAGTGCTAGCTCAGAGCACTGTGTGTGCGCACGCGTGTGTGTGTGTGTGTGTGTGTGTGTGTGTGTGCGCTCACTGGTGGAGCTGCACTATGATATATCGATCATAAATCTGTAGACTGGCATACATTTTCCTTCAATCAATGGCAGGACCAGGAAAATAGTTGAAGAGATAAAACACTCTAACAATCAATCTGTCTTCTTAGATGATATAAACAGAGTATTATATAGATATTCACCAAGGCCTTGACCAAATCTCAATCACCTTTAAGCTACGGATCTCTATATTATTTCTGGATTTTTCCTTCTATTTTTTTGCATATTTGAATTTTTACTGATGCTTCTTCTGGTCAGGCCAGTATATTTTCACATACATTTTCTATATTGCATTTTATATTGAAAGAAATCACGTTTTATTTTACAATATCACCATATATGTTTAATGAAACTCTCCTTTTGTATCATCACACAAGGCTATTATTAACCACACGTTTACTAAGTTACTGATTTTACAAGTGTAGGACGATACTGCTTCTTCCTTTGTATTTGATCGTTGTTTTATAATCGAACTTGTTAAAACACGCTATTTATGCAACCATGTAACCTTGAGTGAACGCCTTATGAAGCTCTGATGAGGAGACTTTAATTAAACTAATCAGAATTCATCATTAAGTCTTGATGGTTTTTAATTTCCTATCCCTGTGATGAACGAGAGATCTTGATACGAACGAAATGAAAGACTCTTTTGACGCTGAAGGGTCTCGATGAACCCCACCCAAGCAACGGCAGCTCTTTGAGAAATCCGATCGATCTCGAAGGCGTAATATCAACAGCTTTGACTTCGTCACCATAGCGACCTCTGCGTTCGAGCTTTGCAATGATCACCGAGAGAGATATCCGTAGAAAAATAAAGTTCTCTTTATTATCACAGTATTTTTTTTTTGCATGCTTGGTCACTTTTATTGGAGCTTGCAACAACGAAGGTGTTGTAGATGGAAGGTTAAGAGCATTTCGTGCACAAAGTCAAAGGTACACACGTCACAGAGGTCAGAGGGGTCAGTCGTGTTATTGACAGTCCTTTGAGAAGAGCTGAAGCATCTCTGTTTGAGAACAGGATTTGTTGCTTGATGAAACGAGGGAGAAACGGGCCGCTCGTCTCAGTTCTGAGAGCAGTACTTCCAGAAGCACACTGTTTTTGGAGAAAGATCGACAGGTTTAGTGTTTTTATCATGCACATGGCACGCTTTTGTTATACAGACCGGCTGGTTTGCATCATACCTCGCTTGTTAGTTTTCTTAGCTGACGGAAGAGACTTTTTAAAGGCTTTTCCGTTGACTTTGGGGTCCATTTGGTCAGTGCTGGCCTTCGGTGAAATCCCACCACTGTCTATAGTGGTCGCTGTGGTGGATTTCAGGTTTCCATCTGAAACTGTCTGCGGGTTAGAAAACACTATTTATAGCATAAAGCACAACTTCAACATATATATATACATATATATATATATTTAATTTATATATTCATATATACAAATTTATATTTATATACTGTATAAAAATATTTATTTTAATATCTGGACATACCATTTTGTTCTTCTTCCCAGTACTTCGTCCGTTGCTACTTCCTTTGATGAAAAAATAAATAAATAAATAAATTGCATTCAATACTATATCATTCAAAAGTTTGAGGTCATTAAGATTTCAAATGTTTTTGAAAGACGTCTCAAGGTCAAAAAGTTTTATTTTAATATCATTTCTGTATTATTATATTATTTAGTTTTTTTAATATATATTTCTAATTGTTTTAGTAATTTTAATGCTCAAGCTTGAACTTTATTTCCATTCGTTTTTGTAAACATTTTTAAATTATTTAATAAATTTAATTTAAACTTTATTTCAGATAGTAAAACATATTATTAGTAATAATAATATAATAATATATAATTTACAATTTCATTAATAGAAAATCCTCAGAAAATTGTTAAAAATTATTACACAATCGCTGTTTTCTTTGTGAATATATGTTAAAATTTAATTTACTCCTGTGATCAAATCTCAATTACTCCAGTCTTCAGTGTCTCATAATTCTTCAGAAATCATTCTAATATGCTGATTTACATTTCTGATTATTATCAATGTTGAAAACAGTTGTGCTGCTTAATATCGTTATTGAAATAGATAAAAATCAGAATTTTCAGGATTCATAGATAAATAGACAGTTCAAAAGAAAAGAAACTGAGAAAATGAAACATTTTATCATGTCTATTTCTAACACACCTCTGGTTATGATGGTGATTCGATGGCTCAGTGTGCTGTTCATGAACTTGTGAATCTCTTCGAGAGCACTCAGCATCTTCACGAGCTCCTCTCGGGCGGCCGGTTCGCCGGTGACCGGATCTGATTGGTCGGCTGCTGACAGAGTGTCGTGCTCGTTTGAATCAGTCCGCTTGGACGGTGTGAGCAGTCTGTTGTTCTCTGCTTGCCGCTGGGAATCAGGTGAACGGGTTGCGCGGTCAATCCTCAGAGATCCATCACGAATCTCCTCGTGTCCGTCAGAAAGAAGCGTTAGTGTCTTAAAGGGATTATTGACACTCGTGTCTAAGCTTTTGTCTCTGATGTTTGGGCTACTTGTCGCTGTAATCATTTCGTCTAATGCTATGGTTTTTCCATCTCCGTCTGGAAATGTCGTCAACGGTCTGGTCTTCAGTAGTTTCTCAAACATTTTCGTCGCTTGTGCTGCATTTTCCTCGACATTCCTCCATGGATCTGGAAGGAAATACCAACACTTTAGGGCATTTATGAATCTGTAACGCAATTTTAGAGTCCCTTTTAGTTATGTGTTGGCGCCAAAAAAGCCATCCGGCTTTCTTCGCGGGATTTCATACCCGCTCTCCACGTTTGGCGGGAAGCATGAGAAACAAACAACCATTCGCCTTATTATAGCAAGGATTTTTAATTGTAAAGTAACGTTTTCAAAGCTTTGAATTAATTCAAATCTTTATTAGACATATCCCAATGGCAAACCATTGACATTTACTTGGGCAGCTCGAAAATACTGATTCTAAAGAAATGATTGGCAAAGTTTTCAAATAAGCAAAACAAAATAGCTGCTTTAAAGGGTTTGTGAAATGTAAATTCATTCATTATTTCCTCACCCTGTATGACTTTCTTTCTTGTTTGCAACATAAGATATTTCAAATCTTTAGTAGCCAAACAGTTTCGGTTCCCAAAAAACACAACGGAAGTCAATGGGAACAGACCAGTGTTCTGCAAAACGCATGTGTTTGACACGAAGGTGAGAATTTTCATTTTTGGGGCGGATTGGCCTTTTAACCTTCGTTTTTAAACTCCTTTAGAGCTCAGTGGAATGCAGTTTAATTAGTTTCAGCTACAGTAAAGTTCGTGTCATTTAGTGGTGTACAGGAATTGTTCCCATACCCATAGAAACAAGTCAATGGGAATGGCAATGCACTGAAGCACCCTGAGAACATTGAAAAAAGAGACATCCCGAACTTCAAATATCCCCTAAAAGGCCTTTTCTTGGCTTGGACAAACATACAAGATATAGCAGATGAAAAATGCCTTTTGTCCGAGCAACTTTCCTCATCATCATTCTGATCTTAGAGGTGGACACTGACAAAGCGCTTGTTCACACTCATGTACAAACACACGCAGAGCCGCTCTTTGCCTGTGGCCATGTTTACAGAAGTCTTGGGGAAGTCAGAGAGTTGTTAGGACGACCGCAGTGATGTCATAGGTGGGGGTTTTGGACTCAGAAATACCAAAAAAGACATTTGTAAACACTAAACTTGCCATCACTCCATTAAAAACTCTTTGAAGGGCCTCTTGATAAAATACAAGTGGTATTATCACATTCATCAAAGACCGTTTTTGCTGTGAAAAAGTGCACCAGATTCTATACATGCATATGGTACTAAATTAGCATGACCTGAATTGTAGTGATTATTTGAGCAGCCTAATTATTTTAAGAACACCGTTTGTGCATGTGCATTTACTTCCAGCTAATAAAACTTTTATACATATTGTGACGTTCCCGTTAAGTCATGAAAACATTACACTGCACTTCTGAATGTTCTTCTTCATTTTTAAAAACATTCCATTCCACCTTTCGAGAACATTATTAAAGGTCATATAACTATTATATAATTGTTACTGGAAGAATGTTTGTTCATAACCTTGAGAAAACACACTGAGAATGTTTGATTGTTGCATACACTGTGCACAGCGCACATCCAGGTCAAGAAGTTCTGTGAGACCATCAGAATGAACCCAAATGAGATCTGCTGAGACTTAATGACCTAATTCATAGCCCTGCTTGAAATCCCTGAGCCAATTTTAGCTGGAAACCTGAATGCGAAGGCAGATTTAAGGTTTGCACACACTGGAAGTGCGGACAGCACAAGACCAACAGAAGACCACAAGAGCCGGCGCCACTGGACTAATTATCTTGGTCCAGCGCCATCTCGGAGTCTGTCGGCTTGACAACAGTGAAACGAACATCTCACAGGACGGGGAAATCACAAATGAGATCTCATTAATATCTCACATGTCACCTTCACATACAACGAAAAAATAAACAACAGCTGCTGAATGACAACTCTTGAGTCATATAGTTGTGTTTTTATTTCTCTGAAGGGTAGTATTATCAGAACGATCTTTAGTCTTTTTATTTGTTTGCAGGTTGCTTTCTGAATTTGTCTCATAATTGATGAATTTTACAATGTTAACACTAACACTGTTTATTACCGTGAATCAGTCTGAATTGATAAAAACACTATAAAAATTATAAAAACGTGATTTGACTTGAGTCAGAAATATGGCATGGCACTAATTCTTTCTTCATATTTTTGACTTGTTTTTCATTACAAAAATCCCCCCAAAATATTGGTTATATTTTATTTTAGGGTCTCTTAACAAGTTGCTTACTAGCATGCATATTACTACAATAACAGCTATTTATTAGTAGTAATATGCTATATTCTACATGACATTATTCTACATCCCTAAAGCCCATAACAAATTAACAACTCATTTACTAACTATCAATAAGCAGGAAATTAGGAATGTTTTGTGGGAAAACTCATAATTATATTGAATACGTGTTCCCCAAATAAAAAAAAAAAAAATATGACAGAGAGGCAAAAAAAAATATCTTGCAATTCTTTGGAATTATTTTTATTTTAACTGTCATTTCTCAAGTAAATTGAGAAAAGAACATTTGTACCAAAAAACAGAAAAAGTCCTGAGCAAGAACAATATTTTTTGCAGTGAAACGCCAAAGGTCACAAGTTCGTTCTCCAGGAAGTGCATGCACTAATTAAATATGTGTTTTAGATCAAGGCATGAATGTAAACTGTGAGCTGATTTTGACTGGTCTCACCTCCATCAGCTGGTTCTCCAAAAGCATCCTGTTCTTCAGGAGGCAGCGGAGCAGCATCCAACAGCGAAGCGACAGTCAGCAGAGCAACTGTGGTCAATAGTTTCAACATCTCAGTGACCTGAAGGTGAGACGGTCCCGCTGTGAAAGAGAGCTAAACGAATCTCTCAGATGAATCTTAAAAATCAAACTGTAGACTCTTTAGCACTGATGCGCCTCTGAGATGAGAAGGCTTGTCAAGTGTGTTACTTTACAGTATTTCACGCCGCTCTTCTACCGTCACGCCACATCCACCGGGCCTTTTAAAACGAGACACCCACACCGACACCGTCCAATCAGGCCGCTCTGCCCGTCCAGGCCCGGTGTGACATTTGGGGCCGTGTTTGGCTTCGGGGTCTCCATTGTGAAGGCGGCGGCAGGCTGTGGGCCCTTCTGCGTCAGAGGCCCTTTCTACTCCGGCCCCTGTGCAAACACATTAAGAAGTGCCTTATCACTGCTTACACAGCAGCGCACCTGATGACTTTGTCCACTCCTCGGCGGGGTCAAAAGGGCCATCCCGAATCCGGACGACGTTTGATGCGTGCGCCAATGCAAATAGCCCTCATGTATATGAGAAGAAATTAGCATGACTTGAAGTGCAGGACGAGAACAACGAGAAAACTAATGCATCCGTCACCATTCTTTCATCTAATCAGTCACACTTATGTAAAACATTCAAAATGAAACAGCAATTTAGTTTTGATGTCATCACATAGTTCAGTGTTTTTGTTTGTTATTTTATTCCTATTTTGAATTAGCTTTTATTTACAGCTTTTTATTTGATAATATTAATACAGATTTAATTCATTAGCATTTCAGTTTTAGTTTTTTTCTTCACTCATTTTAAGTTTTTCCTCGTGAAACTGAAATGCAGCATGCATTCGATGATCAAAAATGAGATGAATATGAGAAAATAAATATATTGGTGCATTAAAAAAAATTATAAACTTTACAAATATTTTATGTAAATATGATGTACTTTTTTGATGTACATGCAGACACATCTACAGTATACAGATTAATAATAATTAAATGTTTTCTGTTTTAATTTTGGGTAGCTGCAATAAACCAATCACATTTACATAATATAATAATAATAATAATATATCCATAAGTCCATTTTACACAATAATTTTAGTTATTCATGTATTATTATAGTATTTATTATTTGTTGAATTTTATAGTAACTTATTATGTGCTGTATTATTATTTTTTATTATTAATAATAATATTTTAAACATTGTAATTACATTGTAAATTTTAAAATTTAGAGTTTAATTTTTTTCTCCTTTTAAAAAAAATTATTTTATAATTTATTTCGGCCACATTTCAATTAATGATTTAAAAAGTTTTTACTATAATAGTGGTTAACAATAACAACAGTGCAATCTTAAATGAAATAAGGAACAGGAAGTGACATCATCTCCAGGAGCCATTAAAAGCTGGTAAGTTCTACTCTAATTGGTTGCCAGGGTGATCTGGGTGTATTTTTTTATTGGCCAAAGCCTATTCTTGGCTGTTTCACAAAGGCACTGCTTAGTTACAAACCAATGGAGCTACGATCAACTCATGCTTCTGGGATTCACATGATTTGAGGAAGCATTCATATCTAACCTTACAGTATGCAAGCTTCTCTAATAAAGCTCATTTCTTTAGAATGCAAGTCATAAAAGCTGTACAGTTTGGATGAGAAACTGTGTGTCTTGCTGCTGGAAGTGAATGACACAGGAAGTGTCCGTTGGTGTTTGCTCTGAGCGTGATGTCAGGAGCGAGGGATGGGAATGCAGTCAGAGACGAGGATCAGAGGCTCAATGGAGGTTGCTGGGAAAGGAGAAGACAACCTGAGAGCATCCAGCAATTCATTACCCTTTCAGAACACTGTCACCACTTCTGAGGAAGCACTTCTGGCCAAGAAAGTAGTCTTTTGTTTGTTTGTTTGTTTGTTTACCAGGTTCAGAGACAAAACCAGATACTGGAGGAGCCAGAATCAACCCAAGACCCTGTTACAGATGTGCCAGGCTCTACCCCCAGCCAATCACAGCTAGTGTCTGAATTAAAAAAATAAAATAAATATATATTATTTATAAATATATATTATTTATTTTGTTAATAAAATAAAATTATATATATATATATATATATATATACTTATCTTTAGTTTAGTTGTCTTTTTTGTTTTTTTCTCTCAGCTCAATGTAATGAAGTTAGTCTTTTTCCTGGTCAGTTGCTGCTGAAGTCCTTCACCAGAGGGCAGTGTTGGATTTCATTTATCTTGTCCTGAGTGTGATGTCAATGTGAGAGATGGAAACAAGATCAGATCTGAAACTGATGCTTTTCCTGCAGTATTGTAGAATACTGAACATGTTTAAAACTGCATTGTCTTGCATTGCATTACTTTACTTTAATGCATGTAATTATTGTACTTTTTCTTATTTATTATTCATTTTATTGCATTTTAAAATTCCACTTAGTGAGCTTAATTTTAAAAGTTTTTTTTTCTTTTGAGCTCATTCTGTCACAATCTTTAGTCATTTTTGCCCTTTGCATTCACTTCAAACTACACAAACTACAAGTCTTTTGTTTTAATGAGTTAAAACAGTATTTCAACAAAAATGCATTTTCCTATCCATCTGTGAATCCAAATCCAAAAATATTTGACATCAAACTGATGATAATATTTCTTGAGCAGTAAATCAGTATATTCAAATGATTTCTGAAGGATCGTGTGACACTGAAGACTGGAGTAAAGATGCTGAAAAGTCAGCTTCGATCACTGAAATATAAATGACATTTTATGATGTATTCACACAGAAAACTGCTATTTGAAATTGTAATAATATTTGAGAATATGTCTGTATTTCTGGGTGACACACATGATGCTGAGGATGCTGCTGCTGGAGATGAGTGTGAGGTCTGGACAGAAGAGGGAAGGGAAGGTCAGGCCGCAGAAAAGAGCGATTTGTTTTCAGTGAAACTGGAGATCCTCCCCCACTTACCGCCGGCGCAACCTACAGCGGAATCAATTACCACTTGTCAGGATGAAACCCAAGCCTTGCAACACAATAAGGGCACGACCTGAGAACTCTGTGTGAGCTGCTGTGTGTGTGTGTGTGTGTGATTTTATTTGTGACTTTTATTTGTTTGTACAAAGCAAGGCCAGTCTAGGCCCAATATACTATAAATTCATTTTATTTTTAATATTGTGTAAATATTCTGGCTTCTTTTTCTGTTTTTATATGTCCTTGTTACAGTAAGTTTTGGCATATTTAACATTTATCAATACTGTAGTACCTTATATATTATTTTATGAATGTAAAAATCTGATCGGATGATCCACGTTCTGTACTTTAATTCAATTCTATTTTAATGGGGCATGCTGCCCGGCGACAGGATTTGTTAATTGTTTATAAGCATTAATCATAAGTATAGTAATTTACCAAACATGCGTGTAATTTATCATATTGACATTTACTGCTGTTTTAGAAGTGTAAGTCTATAGGTGTGTTTAGTGAAATAATTGCTTAATTAATACTAATTATTGTTAATAAATTCTATCATAATGCTGTTTTATGGAATTGAAAGTACCTCTCAGTCTGTGTTACAGTTATTTTAATATTTTTTTATTTTATTTTTAAAATTTTATTTATTTTTTTTATATTTTCGACACATGATTCAATAACATACTGTACATAACCAAACATCAAAAAAAAGAAAGAAAGAAAGAAAGAAAGAAAGAAAGAAAGAAAGAATAAATAAATAAATCTGGCCAAAGTATATTTTAAATAAATGCTGTAAAAAATGAAGATAAAATTGAAAATATATTTAGTTTCAACCCTCATACACCAAAACATATTTAAAAAAAAAATGTTTAATTAAAATTTGTAAAATATCCTTACTTGTTATATACAACAAATACCAAAAAAAAAAAAAAAAAAAAACGTGATGTGTGAATATGCTTTCTCTGAAGTATATGGAGGGCAAAATATGCAAAATATATTTTGGACAAATATGGCAAAAAATATATTGCTAAAAATATATTTATGTAAATATATTTTGGAACATTTTACAAAAAGAAAAAATTGTGTATACTTTAGAAATATATTTTTATATATATATATATATATATATATATATATATATATATAAAATGTATTTAATTTGTGCTGAATGGATCATCTTCAGTTTACTTTTAGTTGAAATGTACTTAATCTACTTGATTCACTTTTTATTGGTCGTTTTGTTTTCTCCAGCAGTGGTTGATTTTGGTGTGTTGATTGAAGCTGAGTGAAGCGTGTGATGTGTGAATGAGTGTGTGTGTGTGTGTGTGTGCTGTCACTCTACACCTCACGGACGCTGCGGCTCACCAGAGGCCAGTGTGGTTCAGGGAAGGTTTGGAAACGTCTGAAACCTCTAACCACAGGAGCAGGCCGGCCACCCAAGCTGACAGACTGTGGGCGAGAGCCAATATCTGCTGCTCCGGTGCCACCCGCCTCTGTGCCACACGCCGACCCAACAGAACACACTCACCGCAGACATCATAGAGTTACACACACACACAGCCCAAATATCAGATTCTGTGCATTACCAGGGTGCGTACCAATTTGTATACGGATACTTTGACAATATTATACAACAATCCTGCCAATACCAATATGCAAAGAAAAAAGTCTTTATTATTTTTGTGACCCTGGAGCACGGAAACAGTGATAGCACAGGTATATTTGCAATTCATTCACATCATGCAAAGCTGAATTTTCAGCATCAGTGTCACATGATCCTTCAGAAATCATTCTTATATGCTGATTCGCTGCTCAAGAAACATTTCTAAGAAACATTCATCATTTTGTGGAAACTGTGATACACTTTATTTTTCAGGATTCTTTGATAAAAGGAAAGTTCAACAGAACAGATAATCTTTTGTGATATTATAAATGCCTTTACTGACACTTAATTAATTGAATGTGTCATTGGTAAATAAAAGTATTAATTTCTTCAAAAGTATTCCTTGGCATACAAAAGTCTCATGTTTGTAAAATGGTTAAGGCTCTTTTTGGTCCTTTCAGTTCTTTGTCTTTCCAGAAATTGCTCTATAACTCAAAACAGTTTTCAACTGGTTGATTCAAACCAATGCTAGAAAATGTGAGTGACTGGACTAAAGTGTATAGTTACTGAGATAAAGACAGCTCAGTGGTTTATAACTCAGGATGACAGCTTGATCAACAATATTACGGCCACCGTATAACATCACAGAGACCACAATGTGACAGACACCGGTCTTTCCAGCATGTCAGCTCAGAGAGGAAGAGAAATGAAAGGAAAGAGCAGGATGAGTAACTCTGAGGAGCGTTTCCGAGCGTCCTGAAGGAAATTGAGGACGACGCAGCGAGTGATTGGTTACTATTAGGAGACACTAATGGGTGTGACATTGATAAGGACCGTAACCCGATCGCATGTTTTTTAGTGCTAACTTCTGCACTCCCGTCCAGCCATCAATCATTATTGCACGCCGGGCCAAGTCCCTCGACTCGTTAAATATTTAATCAGCTTTAAAAAAGATTACGGGCCAAAAAGGAGAGAAAATGATCACACTCTCTCTCTCTCTTCAGTTTCTGTTTGTATTTACACAAACCAGCATACTCTAAAAATGATATTAACATTTAAAAAAAATACTGTTTAAAGATTTACTTTTGATGTGTATTTTGTCATTTTTTAATAGTTTTTATTCATTTTTATTGCAGTTAGTTTAAGGTTTGTAACTCACATTAAACCAAAATGTAAATAAAAATGAAAACTTAACTAAATAAAAAAGCTGCTCATGCTCATTTAAAGTTACCTGGTTTTTAATGATGTTCTGAAAACATTAGCAGAAAAGCATAGTTTCATCTTTCATAGAATGTTTTATTTCTAAATCACTTGAGAATGTTTAAAAAATTTTATTAAAGTAACATTGCCTTAATGTTGAGACACACACACACACACAATGTATGTATATATTAGTATCTGGAGATTAAAAAAAAATATTCAGAGAACATTCAGAAATAATGCTTTCTTAACTTATGAATATTGGCAAAACATTCTGGGTTCTTTTAAAGTTATAGACAACAGTAATAGAAAGTTTGTTCAAACATAAAAAACAACTGACTTGAAACAGTTTTGTTTTATTTCAACTCAATATTTTCATTTTGAAAGAACATGAATTATTTTACTTGTGTAACTAGAAAGTGGATTTCCCCTTCCCATCATGCTTTGCACAGGGCTGGATAAGGATAGTAAATCTAGAAATAATGATAATGTTGTTTTAGGCATTTTTATTAATAATAATACTTTGGGCGTGCCGTGGATGTATCAAAACCATCTTATATTCTGCATAACAAGTTGGCTAATGCCGAAAGTTAAATAAATCAAACTTATCTTTTTTTTCAGTGTAGAAGGATGTCTTCCTTTTAATTTATTTTCCAGTTACATTTTTTTGTTTGAGTTCAACAAGCATAAAATGTATCAATTTCATTAAAACTATATTTAATCAAATTGAGTTGACCCCTCTTCTTTCCTAGCGTTTGTCCCGCAAGCCATTTTCCACTTCCTCCGATCCAGGGCATCCTCAGGGACAACGTTGGCGTGCTTCATATCTTCTTTTTTAATCCGATCTAACCACCTCTTCTTTGGGCGTCCTTGTGGTCGCCTGCCATTCGGGCTGAGGCGTAGCGCTCTTCTTGCCACAGATTCCTCATTGCTCCAAATAACATGGACATACCATCGTACTTCACGCATCTTCTCAGTGATAGGTGCCACACACATTATCCTCCTGATGTTTTCGTTTATAACCTGGTCCCATCGGGTTACTCCTAGCGTCCATCGACGCATGCACATTTCCATCACATGTAGGGCCTGCTCATGCTTGGTGGTCACTGGCCAGCGTTCTGCTCCATATAGGGCTACCACTGACTTATAGATTTTCGCCTTAAGGTGGTTTGGCATGTGTTGATCGCATAGAACCCCAGTGACTTGGCGCCATTTCAACGTTAACACATGATCTCACATCTGGTAGGATGTCCCCGTTGGCTGAAAGGATGGACCCCAGGTATTTGAATTGTTCTGTTTTTCCCAGGTCCATCCCATTGATGGTAATAGTGCCGGTGGTCTGCTGGCCGCTCTCCATGTATTCTGTCTTTTGGAGATTGAGTTTCAGTCCGTTTTCACTAAGTCGGTCATTCCACAGTTGCACTTGGTTGCCAAGTTCTTGGCACGTCTCGTTTGCCAGAAAGACGTTGTCCGCGTACAGTAGTGTCCAGGGGTGGTCTGTTTGGATGTTGGCCGTTGCTGTATCCATACAGAGAATGAAGGGTAGGGGTGAAAGAGCTGATCCCTGGTGGACACCAACCCGAATGCTAAATGGCGGTGAGGTTTCAACAGGACACCGAACGTTGCTTGTGATATTTTGATAGAGGAGTTGGATCCAGTGCACGTATTCTTCTGGGACTTGGTGTGATCAGAGCGCCTTCCATATGAGACTGTGGGGGATTCTGTCGAAAGCTTTCTCTAAGTCGAGAAAAACCATATGGAATAGTATGCCCTTCTCTCTATGCCATCCATTTTTCCAGATCCCTTGACAAATCCGCATTGATTTGATGTGGCGCGGACAATGTCCCTGATACTTTCTTCCAAAATACGTTAAAATATCTTCACGGTATGGCATAATAGCCTAATTGGTCGGTAGTAGGTTCACTCGCTGACATCTCCCTTGCCTTTCCATATTGGCACGGTAGTACTTGTCATCCAGACTTGTGGGGGCTTGTTTTCGGCAATGATCTGATTAAAAAGCATTGCAAGGATTTCTGCACCTCTACGGCCCATCAGCTTCCAAGCTTCTGCGGGTATGTCATCTGGTCCTGTTGCTTTCCCATTCTTCATTTTCTTAATAGCTTTTACTACTTCATTAAGGCTAATCAGTGGTACTGGTCCAGCAACAGGGTCCATGGCGGATATTGGCGGGTGCTGGAATTCTTCATTTGTGATCTCTGTGAAGTATTCGCACCATCGCTGGAGAATGGCAGCTGGGTCCTGCAACATGACATGGTTGGCACCTTTGACGGTAGCAACCTGCCCAATCACTTTTGTGGACTGGTGCCGGGAGGAGGCAAGACGATAGATCTTGTTTAACCCTTCTGGTGTGTTCAGGTTGTCATAATATTTTACCTTCGTGGCAGCCACTGCTCGTTTTGACTTCGCCTTAAGAGCCTTGTACTCTTTGAAGTCGGTGGGGAGGTGCGTTTGAAACCAAATCTTGTAGGATTGTTTTTTCGCTTTAATCGTTTCTTGGACCACCAGGTTTCCTTGTCGGCTCGACGCCTTCCTGGTTTCGTCTTACCAAGGTTCTCAGTGGCCTTGTTGCGAATTTGATTGCTAAGATCATTCCAGATAGCTTCGGATGTTTGGTTTGGGCTTGTATTGATGTCACTGAAAGCTGCTGCCAGTTGCGTCCTGTTATTAGTCCACTTCCACCACTTAATCCGTTCGGGTCCTGTCTTTCTCCTCGTCAGTGCAGTTGGTTTGGGGGGCGTAGCAGGAAATGACACGGAGGGTTGTTGAACCAGAGGCAATCTTGATCGAGATAATACGATCTGAGACATTTGCAACTTCGGTGATCTGATCTCTGAGGTGTTTGCTGACTGCGACAGCGACTCCATTTCGTTTTGGGTTGAGTCCGTAGTAAATGAGCTTTTGCGTCTTTCCACTTGGTCTCTTGTATGCACGCGATGTCAATATGGCGGTTCTTGAGGATGTCGGCTATTTCGTGGCTTCGTGTGGTAAGTGTGCCAATATCTATAGTGGCTAGACGGAGATGTTGGACTAATTTCTTTGGCCTACCCCGTCCATGGGTAGGTAGCCCTTGCACATTTCTCACGCTGCTTGGGCGATGGCAGTGCACGTCGCCTAGGGGGTACGCCCTAGCTTGATCAGATGATGTGGTAGTTGTGCTTGCCATAGATGCGATCAGATAGAATACTCCAAACCGGCGCATCGCTCCGCCTGTCGTAAGGAGACCCTCACCGTTGGCCAGGGAGACCCTGTTTCCAGCTGGCACCAACATGGAGGTGGTAGTTCAAATTGAGTTGACCCAACTAAATTAAATTTAATCACATTAATTTATTTTTTATGAGTTGGGGCTAGACATATTTATTGGATGGAAATCCTACCTTCAATTAAATTGAGTTCATCCAATGAATCATTTTTTTGAGTAAAAAAAATTATTTTATACATAATTCATGGATCTTTTTCCCCCCAAGACGATTTAATCAGGCATTTTTATTATTATTATTTGCTTCAGAATTTTATTCAAAAGTAAATGTTCCCTGAACATGCATAAATTACATTTTCATAACTTAATGGAAACGTTAGTTAAACATTTCTAGTATATATCCTTATGATTTGTAACTTAATGCCACATTTCCACCTACAAATGTTTGACTGATGTCTTCCTAAACGGATGCAGTAGTTCAGTGCATAATATTTAAGCCAGACATTCCCTGTCCCTCACAGCTGTCATCCCGGGCCACTGACACATTCCCAAAGTCACGGGACACCTGAGCCTGTGCTGCTTCCACCGGAGCCGTAATTAAAGTATACGTTACTGCATACAGCAGGGTGTCCGGTGACCAGAGCGGAGATCCGATACCTGGAGCTCTGGCTCTACAGCACCGGGCCCCCATTAGCAGGTATGAATTATACATTCAGTACCATGGTACTTATAGCACAGAGAAAGCGAGAAGGACGACAAGAGAGAAAACAAGTGATAAAAGAGAGTGAATGATCAGGGAGGGACAGGTGGGCATGAATGAAGGAATGAAGGAAGGAGTAATGGACATTAACCTTGGCTCAAAGTGCATGATGTCATAATGTGTTTTATCTCTGAGTAGCATCATTTAATCTCGCTTATCAAAACTGTGTAGTGCAATCTTTTTAGTAATTCATTTACATTAATGTTCATAACAGTTATATATATATATATATATAAATAAATCATTTTACAAGCTGTACTCAAAGAGATACATTTTTATTGAGATCTTTTTTGGGGCTGATAAAAAGTGCATATTTAAGATACTTAAATATTTTCTTAGTTTTTTCTTTAATATTTACCTTCAGTAACTTTTTAGTCAATATTTAATTATTTCCTTTTTATATTTGGAAATTACAGTCTTATGAATTTAAAAATATGCAGATTACAGGTAATTGAATATAGGATACTCTCAGAGCTGGGTAGATTCTAAATTATACAATTAAAACATTTTATTAGTAAAGTAATCCATTACATTATACATTATAGGTAATATAATCAGATTACTTTTAGATTACTTTTGAGTTATCTAATTTGTCGCATTGAATTCAATAGGATAATCAATCACAATCTCATGGCAATTCGTACATATTTTACTAGGGGGCTAATTCGTACGACCTCACTCATACCAACTCCATATGAGACTGATTTTTGAGAGACTGATGAATTTGTACAAATGACCTAACCCGCCCCTAAACCTACCCGTCTCCGGGGGTTTAGACCAATCGTATAAAATTGTACGAGCGAGGTCATACGAATTTGGACGAATTAGCACAAATTTTCTCATATGAACACGTATGAATTGGTCATGAGACTGTGTTGAATAAACTATAATAATAATTATAATATAATTAGCTATAATATAATAATTATTGAATATAAAATAAAATATTGAAAAAAAATTGCCTTTAAATTATCAATGAATGAGTAATCATTCAAAAAAAAAAAAAAAAAAAAAAAAATCGGTAGGTGCATTATTAAATTACTTCTTAAATCTGAAATGATTGGTGTAAATCCAGTGGTCAAATGCTGTCTAATGACTGATCTCTGTGTGAATGTCCACAAAACTGTAATGTACAAGCAGAAGTTCAATTTAGGCAATATAAAAGATGAAAAAGAGGAATTAGGGAGAATCAACAGATTATGAACAATTAATTATTGCGTTAGTGTAAAAAAATACCTCATCATGCACTACATTACGAGTATTTTAGGCTATATAATAAAAAAAAATAAAACTTTAATTACAAGTGTTTTTGAAATCTGATTATGTAAATCCAGATTGCCACCTAGCTCTGACTAAAAAAAAAAAAAAAAAAAAAGATTACAAATAAATTTTTTAATGTTTTTTGTTCCTGGCGCCAAAAAGCGTTTGCGGCGGGAAGTAACCCCAGCAACAACACTCCGCGCGAGCGTTTTCCGTTAAAGGCGACGGTTGACTGTCTACAAAATATGGGTATTGTTGTTATTTATTACCGTATTCTAGATTTACACAATCACAATTGAATCATTTCATAAAGTTCGAGAGGTTCGGACAACTTTGATCGTGTTTAATAACGTCAAATTGCGCAAGACCAGCCTGAACAGACTGGGGCTCAATAACAGAAATGGCATTTAGAAAGTCGACTCTCTATGATATAATTTAAATACTGAGCAAAACCTAACCAAACTCCATCTATGCAGCATGCTTTTTAAAAACGGACCCATCACAATCAGCAGCTGATTTTATCTGGTCTCAACTGTTACTGTAGCTGAAGAAACCGGATCCGATCAGCACTTAACGACAGAAAACCTCTAAAGAGCATCTCTGACAGCCGCCGGTGACTAGTCTTTGCTAATACCAAACGAGGATTCATTTTTAAGGCGCGTCTTTGCTCAGTTATGTCTCAGGTCCAACCTAGAGGAAATATAATAAATATATATATTTCTATGGTAGATTTAATTGAGGTATAGTATGGGTATTAGCCTACTGTAACGTATGGAAGTAGCAGCGCTAAGGTTTTGGGTTCGATTCGTATGTGAAGTGATCAAATGAATGAATGCAATGTAAGTTTTTCTAGTTCTAAAAATAATCCGATTTTTACTTTTTTTTTTTTTTTCACAAGTCTGAACCTAGCAATTCAGGGAACATACAAATCACTAAGAAGTCACATAAATGTTAGAACAAAACGTTCTTAAAGTAATGTTTATGGAATGTTCTTAATAACTGTTTTAATATTTGATATGTGTTCTCGTAACGATGAAAGTAGAATGTCTTAAAGCAACATTCTTGTAACATACTTATGCCATTTTCACTTCTCATAATGTTGAGAGAAAACATTCCAGAGCATTATCAATAAACACTCAAATTATGTTATATTGGGAAAATATAAAATAAAACATTTGAGTCACTTATAAAACAATTTCTAATCAAGGAAAGCTAGACATTTAACAGTATTAGAATATTAAAAATAAATGTTTAACACATTTTGGGGGAAATAAAGATATTAGGGTGTTGAAACATTTAAATAGCTAATGTAATCATTAAAAAACACAACAAATGTGTTGTTAAAAATATGCAATTGCTACAGTATTCTCTCTTTTTTTTTTAAAGTACTAGTGAGTTGAGTAGGGTGTTCAGACCTGGGCATTGCTATTTCTGTGTCAGAGCAGCAGCAACTGAGGTATTAAAGAGATCTCATTTGTGATGTCTTCGGGTCCAGGGGTCAGTGGGTTGGTCAGTCAGGCTGCGCAAGTCAAACTCCAGCGTGGGTTTTGACAGTGACAGCCGATACACTTCATCTGTGATTACAGGACTTTTCCATCTCATGGATCTGCCTGCAACTCCCACAATATTGATCCTCTAATAAAAGTCAACATGGAGAAGCAGAAAGATGCAGAATGAAATTACTGCCATCTCTTTCTTATCTTCTCTCTGTCTTTCAGCTAGTTCCTTGGCTCCTCCTCCATTTCTCCGGGTTGGCACAGAGGATGAGATCCGGCTTTGACAGATGGGGCGGCTGGGACACAAGCGATGTAGATGAAGACAGATTCTGACGTGTGTGTTCTGGGTGAAGAGAGGGTGAAGGAACATCTAGAAGCATTGCTGCAAGTGTCTGAAGGAATGTAGTGATGGTATTTTCATTTATGCATTTTATATATTTTTATGTCACCATCATACAACATGTATCTTAAAATACTGAATACAATATTACAGTCAAAATTTAATAACCATTTGAATATTTTTGAAAAAAACCTTTTGCAAATACAATATATTGTTGCTTGCAATATACAATATATGTGTATTTCATGGCTGTTAATGGAAAAGGTTGCTGTTTTGCAGACTGAAGGTGTAGTTACAACACCTACCAGCAGGGGCTAACAAAACCAATATTTGTAATATCCCTGTGATATCAGCATTTCCAAATACTTTAAAAATATAGCGAAATTACCTTAAAGTTGGTAAACTAACCATCAATTTCCATCGTGTTTTCTTGTAACTGTACAAACAGTTGCAATTATTAGGCAATACTTTTAATAAATGAGGCAAAAAGTATTTGAATTATACATGTATTTTAACATTTGACATGAAAATGACAAATTATCGAATATTTTAGAGGCTTCACCCCCCCCACCCCTACGAATTTAATGCTTTTTGTGAAAATGATATTTTTGCTTCATTACATTCTCTAGATGCTTAAATCATATTTAATTTGCCTTTAAACCTGACAAAAAAAGACATTTGTGTCATTGTGTTTTGCATCACGTCATTGACCTCCTGTTGACCTAAAAATCTTAATATGGATTATTAATAACAGGCCAAAACCACACAGCCACTGCAATATTGTGGACTTGTAGAAATCAGCAAAAATATTTCGTTGTTTCACAGAGGCAAAATGACACTACTGGCGTGATCATTTTGCTGTAAGAGTTAGATACTAATACTAATGGCCACAACAATACAGATGTAATAATAATAGCCAGAGCATATTATCTTACTTTCAGATATTTTTACCCTGAAATGCACTGGAATAAATGTATAGAGTGTTGTATTGTTACATGGATCAATTGCTTTAAAAGTACATAATAATTTGAGAGGCATATCAAAGCTATTGATGTTTTTGGAGTCAATTAACTGCTTAATTATGTCATTTAAATCCATTAACTTTCCTTTCCATTCAGCAAACGAAACCCATGCAGCAACCTTCAAAGACTGTTTGATCCAGCGGCAAAAGTTTTACTTATAGAGTATCACTTAATCATTCTCTCTTACAATAAGACTGTTGTTTACTTCTAGGTCAAGCTTTCATATTCTTACAAGAATGCACTTTGAAATCTTTTTAAAGACAGCGATGTCGCCACCGTGATTTATGGCTTGATTTGACGCAGTAAGGGGGGTCAATGTGACATCAGAAAGTACCCATAAGTCCATTTCCAGAAACAGTATGCAGTCTAGAACCTGACAGAGATACGGTTATTGAAAGAATGGACATTACATTTAATAAAATATATATAATAAATTGTCAATAATTTAGCAAACAATGAAAAATGCTGAGGAAAACATTTCTGCATTATGCATTATAATATTTTGCATATTTAATTTCACTTTTGTATAAAACTTTTTTTTAAGGATTTCATTTTTTTAAGGATGGTTTAACGACTTTTTGGCTCAAATTATTTTCTATACATTTTAGAAATTCAAGTAATTTACCAGACAATGTGTTTTCAAGATGTTAATGTCATTTGTTATGTTATATTTTGCTAAAATGTCTTCTGTTGGATATTATATAACGGTGTCATGGCTTTTTGCATTTGAGAATTATTTTCTTTTTTCTTCATTGCATTATCAGGATGCATGGTTCAATCTTTAACCTTTGCCATTAAATGTACAAAAACAAACAAACAAAACATTATATATATATATATATATATATATATATATAATATATAAGAAATGATATATAAATATATATAAATAAAAAAAATATTTTTTTACTTTTTTGCCACTAATATGCTAAAATGCAAAACAAAAAATGAGGTATTTCTATATTTTAAATATGTTGCTGCAAAATGTTGGGGGTGGGGCTACTTGTTTGACTGACCAATTAGCAGAAGGAATGTTTGAGAAACCTGAGTCATTGCAGTTCCATTAATGGTGGCGAAATTAAGCACAGCAGCTTTAAAAAGAAAATAAGAAAACATGGGTCTTAGAAGCTTCATAAAACTGAACTGTGAATATTTCCTTCCCATTATCACCCTTTGGGATCTGTTTTGCAGTCTGTTTGATATCCTACTTCTGTTGCCTTCCGCAGCATTGCTCTGGCATCTCGTGTGGAGCGTTGACTAACTAGTTAATTGAGAGCCTCCCGAGACCCCGGCTAGTTTGAGAAGAACCAAGTGAAATGGGATTGTTCTCTCGGGAACAACGGAGGAGATTGGAAGAGCCCAGGGGAGAAGCATTGAAGAGCGGAGGCCAGGCAGGCCATGACAGGTAAACAACAACGGCCCCTCCTGTCCAGGAACTAGTGGGCTGAAACTAAGGAAGGGGTGAATGGGATGTTTTTAATGTGGAGTTGACATGGAAATTCTGTTGAGCCTGGTAAACAGACTGTGTATGCTTTCCAAATTCGTTTTCCCAATGTTTTAAACTTTTTAAAACACATTATTTGTGTTTTTTCTGTCTTAATATCTAATGTTTTGGTTAAAGTCTTTTTTTTTTGTAATTTTAGTTATACCTACAAAGAAATCCAGTATTCACAGAATAGCTTTCAATTGCACATAAAAAAGATAATAATAATAATAACAATTTAAAAAATGAAAAAAAAAAAAAAAACAAACAACAATGTAAAGACAAAAAAAGTGTCAGTTATATACATTTGGTTTAATAAATATATAAAATTAATAGTAATAATAAATTTTCTTCTTTATAAATTACATTAAAAAAACTCTATCTATATATATATATATATATATATATAGGGGTGGGCGATATAACCAAAATCTTCTATCACGGTATAGCAATTTGTATCTGAAAATGCATAAATAAAAATTCTAACACAAAGAAACTATTTTAAATAATGTAATTTTATT
>JAUCMS010005562.1:0-23876 GCA_032357445.1 Enteromius radiatus
GAAAACCCAGAGTTTCTCTTATTTCAGGGTTAATATACTCTGAGTTTTCACTTAACCTCCTTTCTGAAACGGGCCCCTGCTCTGCTACTGCTATTTCTTATAGCAATATAACACCATATTGTTTATTAAAACATGTTAGCAAAAACAATGTGTCTATAGGTGTGCAGAGTTGGTTTGTTTTTTAAACAGTGGGAGTATTTTAATGAATGTATGCTATTTACAGTTGCTTGTTTGTAATTATAATAAACTTGTAATAATAGTGATGCCTTGACCCTTGCTCAAGCATTGCACATCTGCTTTCAAAGTTGATGCTGCTTCAGAATAGCACTGCATAGGCTAATTAAACTGCATACTTCAAATATACTGCCATATGGCAGCAGGGAAGCTAAGGATGGCTGTTCTTTGCATATTTGTTCTCTAGAATGGCTATACTCCAGTATATATGCAAGGAGAAGGAAAACAACTAATCATATAGTAGTTGCATTTCAGGCCATTGGCTTGCAGGACTCAGAAAAGGTAGTTCTGTTCACAGTTGTGAATTCACTGTTCCCAATGTTTGCGTCCTCTGATTTGTGGACAAAGTGTCAAGACCTGGTGATTAAGTTCTCCTTGGCATTGCAGGACCTCAGTGATCAAGGCTGAAGAGTAAAAGATGGCTCTCGAGAGCTCATTTAGAGGGAAACATAAATAATCCAAGGCAGATAGATGTGTGTTTTTTCTTTACAGCATATTTGTATCTCAGGCACCTAGCAGCATCACACAAAAAGTGCTGTGTGCAGAAGAAAAAAACAAGTGTTTTGGTTCATTCACACTAATTAGCAGTCCAGACGTGTGGTTTTGTGAGGACGATTTGAAGCACGTCCGATCTCTCTGCCGTAGCTTGTTTTCCCAACACAAACTACACCTCAAACTCCAGACCTTTCAATTCACATCACAACTTGTTAGATTGCAAAAGACATTCCAAAGAGAAAGTTGTGAAAACGATGAATTACAAAATGTACTCAACAAGTTCCTGAGCATATGCTAAAATAAATAAATATATTAATACACTTGATCAAGTATAAACGCCATCATAAAAAAGTGCTCTTTTTGGGTTATATTTGAAAGAAACTATGGTACAATTTTTGGGATTATTTGATGAATACAAAGTTCAAAACAAAAGCATTTATTGGAAATTGAAACTTTTGTAGCATTATAAACAATTTTGAGTAATAGCGCCCTACATTTGAACTAAAAACACTTTTGTCACATTCTTAACATCTTTACAGCCACTTTTCTTCAATTTATTGCATCCATGCTGCATGAAAGTATTATGTTTAAAAGTATGTGACTTTTGTATAATAGTGCTGCATAAAAGTTGTATTTTTTCTGCTATACTTTTGATTGATTTAATGCATCCATGCTGCATAACAGTATTTTACAAAATAAATAAATCATACTGACCCCAAACTTTTGAATAATGGTGCCAGAATGAAATCCGATCTCTCTCTGCCCTATACTAGCCCTCAAACTTCAGACCTACTGTACCAATACATGTTACTCAACATCCTGACTGCATAATATGACAGTCACATCTGCGCATGTAATATTGCTCAAAAGCAGTACATTTTCACTGTTACTGCGAAGAGTGGCACAGACTCAGAGTGTTATAACCCACTTCGCTTCATCAAGCATAACCGCCATTGTCAAAAGTGACAGAATGTTTGGGTCAGAGGGGACCCTTCGTGTGTGTGTGCCTGGGCTGGCGCGTGTGTGAGGGTAACAGTTTGGTGCCCTTACTGTCCCCCTGTCTTTGTGTTGTGCGGGTCTGCTGGTCGTACAGAGAGTTCTGTGCCGCCGTACATTATTCCTCCGTCAGTCAAGCGGAACAATGCAGCCCTCCAGTACCAGACCTGAAGACCTTGCCATGTGTATGTGTGTGTGTGTGTATGCGCACGCACACATCTGCACCATGCACTTTGTGAGTGTGTGTATGTCTTTGTGAATGTCATGCCCCTTTTTCCCAGTACTACCTGCAGTGGTGCAGCAGGTGGACCTGATCAGGCATGGGTAATGTGTTGGACTATCTTTTATTCCTGCAAAGACATTAACACAATACCCTTTTTGGCAGCCACCATTTAGACAGGAAACATTAAACAGGAATAGTTCACCTAGAAGTAAAAAAATATGTTTTATGCCCTCATGTCATTCAGTACCCTTATGTGTTTTTTGTTTTTCCCCTTGTAGGAAAAGTGCCTTTTGGCTGTAAGGCCTAAAAAAAAGTGACACTGAAGTTACACTGCTGTTCAGTGTTTTCCTATTCTAATCACAAAGGCTGCATATATTAGATATTTTTATTTCTTTCCTTTAGTCTTTGGTGTTACATTATCCTTCAGAAATAATTATAATATGCTCATTCAGTGCTTAAGAAACATATTATCAATGTTGAACACTGTTTAATATTTTTGAGGAAACGGTGCTGTCTTTTTAAAGGAATCTCTGGTGTGCAAAATGTTCAAAAGAACAGAATTTATTTGAACTATTAATATTATTAATTAGCATTATAAATATCTTACTGTCATTTTTGCTCAATGTAATGTGTCCTTTTTGAATTTATGGTCTAAAAAAATTTAAAAGAGGGACACTCAAGAACCATTTAAATTTGATGTTAGCCAATCTGAAATTTATAATTGAAAGAGGAAGCTGGAAACCGGACACTTGAAGGGCTTAACACTTGTAAGTATCGTCAAAAGATAAACTGGGTGCACTTTACAATACGTGTACATGTATAATCATATACTAATACCTAAGTCAGTACTTACTGTAATTCATCAAATGTTAATGCTTATTAAAGATGTTAACTAATCATGAATTAATGAAGAACTATATTTAACTATAACTGGAGTTGCATGAATAATAGCAGCCTACATGCTAGTACATGTTTGATAGTTAATTCATTATAACATTTATGGCAAAAATAAATAAAACAGCTTTTTTAAAGAAATAATATGAAATAACATCGCTTTGAAATAAATGTAAATAATTTAATACTTAATAATTAATTTTTTTAACTGTTGTTTAAATATTTGAGCTTCAGCTTTGCCATAAATATTACTAGGTGAAAAACAGTTTACTGTTCATTCAGATGCAGGCCGTGATGATACTGTACAAGATCAATCATAAAGTTGAAGATGTCAGGTATTATGGTATTAAATTATTTTACTTTATTTCAAAGCCAGTGCGTTTGTTAAAGTGGCTGGTTGATTTAGTTTTACCCATAAATGTTACTTAATGCAACTATCAAGCATATACTAACATGTACAGTAGTTCCAGGTGTAGTTAAAGATAACTCTTCATTAATTCATGATTACTTAACTTTAATAATCCTTTTTATTTCATTAAGTATTTAATGAAGTAAGTATTAATGTAGGTACTAGTACATGATTATATAAAAGTGTTATCGATAAATTTGGTAAAACCCTAGTTCTTATTCCAAAGATTATTAGACAAATAAAATGTGTATAGTACAAAATGTGCTTTCAATGCTTTTAATAATTTCTCCCTGGAAAGAGAGAGAAAGTACATTTTAAATGAGTGTGTCTGTTAAAAGTGAATTTGCAAGGCAAGGTTTAGGTGTACTCTGGCACGTAGATTAACCTAATGCTTACAGACATCAAGTAAAAATTGATGCTCTCGTCCTTCAAAATCCTATCCATATTGCAGGAGTTGGTTTTCCACTTACAGTTGATTCATAAGAAGGCTTCGTCTTTAGCTCCAGATGACCCCTGCACACCTCTCTGTGTCTACACACCACCCAGTAAGGCCAAGAGCTTGTTGTAAAGCTCCTGAGTTTGTGATGTTGTTCTGTTTGTGAGCGCGGGGCTGAATGACCTTCAGGGGAACCTGCAGAGAACATCAAATGCTGCAGCTCTCCTGAACTGTCTTAATCTGTACTGTAGACCTGCACATGGAGAGGACACACCTCACAGCAACTCACTCCCAACCATCACCGAGTTGCTCCTAGCTATTTTTTCTCTTCTTTTCTCTGTGCATTCAACCTCACGTTCTCTCCCATGAAACCAACACAGAAGTGACTAAAACTGCAGTTCATCGACTGGCTGCTAGAGGCTTGCTCCAAAGTGACAAACAGAAAACTGTGCAGGGAATTAAATAATTTTAAGCTTTAAAGTTCTGTGTGGCAACTTGAGTGACAGGTAGATTGCCATTGCTTTCACCACCGTCAAGATGGGTGGGCATGGTTTCATCAACCAGCTCCCGCCTCTTTGCCCATTTACAATTAATAGTGATGCAATGAGCTTGAAAAATGCTGTTCAGACACCTACAGGTGATGTCATGGACGCTATGTTCATGTTTTTATATAGTCTATATATATATGTATAGCTGCAGTATCTGTCTAGCCACATACTCATCGGCATACACTCATCGGCATACTAGTATTTTTTTTTTTTATTCTCATTCTTGTTTTCGGTCAATATCTCTCCCACATATCCTATATTCCAAAATCTCAATTGCAGTTTCAATATAACTACCTTGTGCAGAAACATCAATCGATTATGGATTTTTCTTGTTGGTTTTATTCACGTGTGCCGCAGTTAAAGCTTCTGACTTGAATGAGAAATTGTAATTGAATATCGTACTGGATTTTTGTGCTTCACATATCCATATTTCAGCTTGTTTTGAATTGCTATTTCAAAAACCTCCTATTTGTACAAATGGTCTTTTTTTATTGGATTTGAAATCTTGGCTGTCAGTCTGTTAATAGTGACGATTTTACAAAATAGCTGATTCTTTCAGGTACAAAATGAGCTTGCATTATTGAGTCATTGAATCATTCATTATTAACACTTGCTATTAAAATTTTAACTGTATTTGTATACACCTGAAACACTTATATTATAGCCTTATATTATACAAATCCTATTGATATGGATTTACATTAAGTGCGCTGTGTAATCAGGAAGTTTATCAAATAAAACTGGTGCATAGTCGACCAGTTAGACTGCCAAAAAATGCTTGCCTGTTATTATGTTTAACATGCATGAGGAAATCAATAAATGGTCTTTTCATCTGAGGCTGAGACTTGTGGGCACATGTCTGTACAGCCATGTCTTTCGTTATGAAAGCAAGAAATAGAGCAAGTCAGAGAGGGTAAGAGGAGTTCTGATTTGGCATCTTCTTTGGGTTTGTTGTTTGTGAACAGCACACTTTGAGGCCGACAATTCTTGCGTTCCCATGCCAACATCCCATCCCATAATGAAACAATATCATGCAGAGCAACTCCTGAATCCAGTGTCTTTACTAATGCAAACACTTGAGATTTAGCCTCTGTCCCTTGATCTGCAGGTTTACCCTCTGTATGTCATTTGTGGAGTGACAAAAAACCTTCAATGATAATAATTAGCTCATTCCATTAAAGCAAATTAGCCTAATTTACAAAAACATTGACTGTCGTTGTTGTTTCACAGAAACATCCATCTCTCTTTTTTTTTTACGAGTGTGTTTTTTTAATCTTTCCTGCTGGCAGATGTTTTTGTTGATGCTTAGTAAGGAAGGGAAGGGAAAAAAAATAAATTAACAATTTTCCCATCAACAACAGGCTGCAATTAGAGCATTCAGACCATTCGTGATGGTTGCCAAATAACAAAATCACTCTGATTCTTGATTTAAATATTTCCAGGAGAACTGACAGAGTAAAATGTTATTATTCTCCCAGTATGATGCACTTTGTTTTTCCGTTTTGAGCAGAGCTTGTTAAAGTAGGCAGCATGCTTTCATGTGTCAGTGATTTGGTGCTCATTCTGAAAACTGAATGTTGGCCTCTACCCCTCCCATTTGCAATTATTCACCAGACGAAACTCTGGAGCGCTGAGCAAGCCGTACTGCAATTGGTGAAATGGATTCTACGCTTTATTAGCCTGTTGTTTTGGTGCATCTTCTGGCAGGAAGCCGTGTGGTAAATTGGATAGATAGCTTGATAAAAAGCTTGTCGTGCAAGATATTTCATAGCAGATTTTATTTATTTTTTATTTTTTTTATTTTTACATTTTCGCCCAGCAATCTTAACAAGTGACTTGCTCCCACAGTGATTTATGAAATCAATTTGTCTTGTTATCAGTGGGATTGTGGAAGAGAGATAAAATCAGTAGGAAGCGATTTTAGTTCTATCTTTCTTTCTTTTCAATCCTGAGGGAAGAAAGAGATGAGAGAAGCGGCACTCGAATCTATTTGGCATGCTTTGACCCTCTAGTACTGGAAGTCTGCAAAGACTGAACACTGTTAGAACAATATGCACTTGAAGTGTCATTAATGCATAGATGAGACTGGGGCTAGTTGTCTCAAGGGTTATATCTTTGTCATTAAAAAAAAAAAAAGAAAAGTGTGCTCTAGTGATTTTGTTTTTAAAACGGAGTCAAAACCATCTTTCTGTTCTTAACCATAACTTTAAATATATTATTTTTGCTTTACTGTAGAAACTGTAGCTATATAGTGGGTTACAATATAACATTTTTATTTTATGAGGTGGCTAATGTGTACAAATTCGTAAACTCACTCATATGATTTTTGCTAAATTGTATGTATTTTACGAGTTGGCAATTTGTATGAATTTGTACGAATTACCTACACCTAACTCCATCCCTAAACCTACCCCTCACTGGGACGTAGACAAATCGTACAAAAGCATAAGTGTGAGGTTGTACGAATTTGTGTGAATTTGCATGAATTTCCCGTCTCGTACGAATACTTATGAATTGGTCATGAGACTGTGTTGCCTGACAACATACCAACTATTGTCAATGTGTGTTTGCATTATTTTAATTTTGTATTTATTTATTTTTTTTTTAAAGTGCAAAATGATCAGTTGACATTTACAGAAAAAAAGCTTTATAGACACTTAATTTACTTGAATAGTTCAGTAAAAAATAATTATCTGCTCAAAATGTACACATTACTTGCTCACCAATCAATCCTCTGCAGTGAATGTGTGCCGTGAGAATGAGACTGCAAACAGCTGATTAAAACATCACAGTAATCCTTTTACATAGCTTTTCAGTTTTCACAAGATGTTAATTTTTGAATTATTGTGATGTTTTAATCAGCAGTTTTGACTGTCATTCTGACAGCACTCATTCTCTCCAGAGGATTCACTGTGATATCCAAATGATGTAATGCTACATTTATCCAAATCTCTTCCAATCGAGATCTACATCTTGGCTGGCCTGAGGGTGAGAACATTTTCAGCTGAATGTGTAGTATTTGTGAGAAGTAGTGCTTGACTCCCATATATTTAGAGCAGAAGTGGTCTACTAAAGTTCTACGCCTGAACTTCTGGTGAATGTGAAATAGAGCTCTAATTTTTAAACTGTGATTAATCTAGACATGGCACATGGCTCTCTCTCTCTCGCTTGCTCACTTTAAGTAGAGCTGAAGCCGTGGAACTTTCCCTCAGGTGTAACTGAATAGACCATCTGCTATTGTTGACCAGAACCCTTTCCGAGCAACCATAGCGGGAGAAAGCATATGACTCACTCATTCTGTTTGCTATCTTCCCTTGTTTTAAGAGAAACTGAATTCTTACCACTTCTGCTGTCAGAAGAGTCTTCTATTAAGAGAATCCTTTTTTTTGTATATACTATAAACATTATTGACAAATTCCATCTTATGTTCAGTGCTTTGCTTATATTATTGGATTTAGCCGTAGCACATCATTTATTACATATATAATTCATTTCATTTATTTCATTATTGGTCTGTATGTGGCTGAATAAAGTATTACATCAATAATGCCTTGTCCACCTTAAATGTAATAACAACTATGCGCTCATACTGTATATTTACAGTATTTAATAAGCAGTCTAGCATAGTAGGGGAAATAGACAATGACAAATGTGTGGGCATGAGCAATGAAACACGTTGGCCAAAAGTAAGATCGCTTTAGACAGCTGGCAGCAATGAGTTTCATTGTTATTATTTTAATGTTTTTCTTACCCTTTACCCTCTCTTTCTCTCTTTTCTTGCAGTGAAGTTTGAAACCTGTCAACAAATAGTGGAGGTTTCTTTCGAAAGCAGTGATCCAAAGTTCAACATTCGGCCGGATGGCTCTCTTTACGCAGAGCAACATGTGACGAATCTAACTGAACCCATCCAGTTCATGGTGACAGCCAGAGATAGAGCGGGCAAGTATATCTGGGAGACCACTGTTAAACTGGCCCTCGCTGGACACCTGCTATCAACTCCTGTTAACCAGGCAAGTACAAATTATTTGTAATCTGTCAAATATTGTTCCAAAAATAGATTTGTGTTGAGCTCATGTTTTATAGAAGCTAATAATGCATGTTGAGCATAAGAAACTTCTTTTAAAAACCTTAAAAAATCTTAAGACCCAAACATTTTAAATAGTGGCATTTTTTATTTAGTTTTTGGTAGTTTCTTTCTGAGGGTATTGCGAAAGCCGAGAGTGAGTCTAGCAGCTCAGTAATGGAGTGCATGAAATAATGTACATTGATTGAGTTCATGGTTTTAGGGGGGTCGTTGGGGGAGATGATGTGCCGTCTCGGTGTAATTATTTGCCCATATAGCACAAGCAAGAACGAGATTCAATAACACAGCAAGATGTTATTACATTTAAGCAATCATCAAAATTTGAAAAGTAGTTATAGCTTTATATAGAACATTTCGGTTCTCCCTCTCGCACATGTATGCACAGGCGACACTATCACGTGTGGAGCACTTCTAAAGGGTTTGCACAAGCCCTTGGCAACATAACAAAAGTGATCTGATTATGAAAGTGAATGCTCAAATGTAATTTTTATACAAAAGATGAAAGGAGTAATATTTCATCCAAGTTGCCCCCCTCCTACTTCTTCACACACATACACAATTCTGCCACGATGTGTCCTGCTTGGCAAGTATCATTAAACTTTTAATACATGTGGCTGTCATGCTCATGTCCTGTGCGCTGGTGTAGAGCAGATGAGGTGTACAAGGCTTTATATAGATGTCTTTCCCACTGGCATCGGACTGTTTCTGCATCCAAAGTGACCTAGAAATGCCAAGCAGAGAAGCAGGAATGCAGGTCCTCTAGGGATCCTGGAGTCTGGTCTGGCAAGCCCTATCCCCGTGTCCCTAACCCCACACATGTCCTCTCCTTCTGCACGACCATTTAGAGAAGTGTCTCCTTGCCGGTTACGGCAGGTTACTGAAGGACAAACGCACATGTGTGCGCACATACACACACACACGAAGCAAGAAGATACATGGGTGTTCTGGGAAATGTGACTCTTTGCAACTCTCTGACCTAGTTGAGGCCATAAATAATTAATGAAAAAAATTATCAAAATAAAAATGAAGGAGTTTAGCTCTCAGAGTATTTCAGCATTAAGACATGTTTCATCTATTTACGTGCCAGAATTTCATCTGTCTTGTCTCGAATTCCTGACAGATTAACTAATGTTAACTAATTATCCTCAAGTAACTCAATGAAGTACCAAAAAGCAGGGCGTAGGAATAATTTGACAAAGTTTTAACAGTTAAAGTTGAACAGCTACAGTTTAATATATATATATAATGTGTATTTTTTATGCATCATGGCCAAGCAAAATATAAAAATTGATTGATTAAAAATTATTATTTTTCCATTAAGATAATTATTCATTTATTTATTTATTTCCAATAAATAATGTTAATTTAATATACTATATATATATATATATATATACTGTATATATATATATATATATATATATATATATATATATACTGTATATATATATATATATATATATATTAGATATATATACATTTGAGAAATATATATAATAATAATATTTATAATAACTGTTTTCATTATTATAAGACATAAGTCTGAATACAATAGTCGTGGCATGTAATAAACGTACTATGGTTTTACCATGATAGTACCGTTTTAATAAGGGGCTCCATGCATCATATGATTGTGCTGCAAGGAATTTTAATCGAGTTTTATTTCTTAGTTTTCTATACATTTATTTAATCTGTTTTGGGCTCTTGACTTAAAGGACAGATATATTTAGAGGAAAATTAACATAGAAATTAACACTTAAGAGCACCATCTTAAATGAAAAGAAATGCCCACACACACACACACATGCACACACACGCATACACACTGCAAGGACTACTTTGCCATAAATGTAATTAAAAATAAGGCATCTCATTTACAAAGCAAGCAAGTCTTTTGTTACTTTGAAGTAACGGAGATGAAAAGACATTCATACGGAAGCTAGCTATTATCAAATGTGTATCAACAAAGATATCCCTCAGTGCAATTCTTTGTGCCTCTGCTGAGCATAAATGTCAGTAGGTTACATGTAGTTCATTATAAACTTGCATGGCATTTGCCTGGATATTGTGGCTTGTATTTGTTTCATCCATATGAGGCTTTCATTCTAGTATATTCTGTTGTATCTCCTTCTGGGTTGACAAGTTCCAGCCAGTGCTTTAGAGTTCAGCACAACAGTGCAGTTTCTTTGTCCCCTAACATGTTTTATTGAGCAAAGTTTCTATGCTTTTGGATGGTTCAGGTCTAAAAATACCCAGGACTGTTCTTTGGCTGGCATTTAGCTCAATATGAGCCTCATCTGCCCCTAAGCTGGAGTTCGGTATTCATGTGTGCTGGGAATTATGTTCAGCAGCCATTAGGTCTGTTTTCCTTTCAACTATCATTTTGAGTCATTTGTTCAGCAATCAGATTAAAATTACAATTGGAGTTCACACATCACAATTCATGTTTTCAAACAACTATAAAGAACCGTTTTAATCATTTAGGAATTGGAGGTCACTGATTGTGTTACACTGTAAAAAAAAAAAAAAAATCCCCTAAGACTAATTTGAAAAATAATGATTTATTTTTTTGGTTCAATGTATTCTAACCTTCCTCAAGGAAAGGACGTGACATGTGGCCACGTATGGTGGCCCATACTCAGAATTTGTGCTCTGCATTTAACCCATCCAAGTGCACACACACAGGTAGTGAGAAGTGATCAAACACACACACACACCGTGAACACACACCCGGAGCAGTGGGCAGCCACATCGCTATCGCTGCGGCGCCCGGGTAGCAGTTGGGGGAACGTGCCTTGCTCAAGGGTCTCACCTCAGTCATGGTATTGAGGGTGGAGACCCTGCCGGACCTGGGACTCGAACCTGCAACCTTTCGATTACAAGCCCGACTCCCTAAGAAGAACCATTTGGAGCTGGAGTTAATAAAGTAGTGATGCATTTTTGTGCAGTAGTGATCATTAGTCCTGCCCAAATTCCCGCTTACCCTGCAAGCTTAAGTAACTCATTAAAAGCAGACTTATCTGAAAAACTAACACTTGAACATACATTAGTGTGATAAGCCGTACTTAAAATGAAACCCTCTTGGAGAAAAAAGTATTTGGAATGTAATTTGTTTGTTTAGTTTACATCCTATTCGTTTAAATTGAGAGGGTGGGATTTATGACCTTTACCTGGTGCTAGCCACCAGATGGCGATCAAAATGTTTTGGCTTCGCTTTTTCATCCAGTAGTTGAGTAGTGGTGTGTTCGTTATAAATAAGAGCCTAATGCCACCTAGCTGACACGATTAGTGAAGCGTTTTGCGGCACTTATTATAAACCCAGAGTAACTCTTTCTTCTCGCCTTTTTAATAATGAACCTCAGTGAAAGTCCAGGTACATTTCTGTTTTCTCTCGACGCCGAGGTCTGGTGTGAAGACTGATTACGGAAGTAGCAAATGAGTACTGCCTAATGGGGAATTTGCACATACTGGCATGTAATGGAAAAACTCCAGACAGGGTTGCAAGCAGTGCAATGCGGCCCTAAAGAACAATAACCTCCAGATGTCTGCTGCAGAGCTGCAGGCTGACTGATGCCCAAACGGGTTTCTTCTCAGCGGGGAGGGATGGGGAGCCAGCTGGCAGGGCTGGTTCTTCTGGAGCTACGGGAGCTCAGGGCAATCCAGGCAGCCATTTCACACATGCTGACTCCCGAATGCGCCCACACACACATGCACGCACGCATACGTAGCAGCACATTCCCTACATCTGCCGTGCGCCGTCCCACAACACAACATGCTTGTTCTAGTTTATTCTTTCCTCACTGTCTGTTGTAATGGGTGCAGTGCTTGTTGCCCTACCACAGGAATAAACATTTTCATTAGGCATGCTGTTGTAAGTCTGTGCCTTTCATTGGCTCTGCCATGTAATGCTGCATCAGACCAGCCTGGATCTTCCTGTGCTGTTGGCTACACATTCGGAGGAATGCTTCCGCAGCGCCAGTGAGAGCTGATTGATAAATCAAGGTCTTTATCACAGCTCCCAATGTCCTGTTTGTCAGCAGGCGAAAAAAAAATGATAGAGATTGAGCGAGAGACAGATAGAGAAGATGAAAACCCAGTATTAATGAACAGATCTGTGAAGGGAGAGATTAGGCTTTTGTCTGTGTTCAAACATATTTGGCTGTTTACACCGTATCTTAAAGCGTTCTCCCAAAGGTGAGGTTGCTGACTGGGCATGCTCTTAAATATAAAAGGGATATAATAAAAAACTATTGGTTTCCCCAAAGACATTTTCAGTGAACAGTTCTTTAAAAAAACAACAACAACAACATTATTTTCTTAGTGTAAAGAGCATTTCAATAATTTAAAGAACCTTTTGTGTAATGGAAAGTTATGGATGTTAAATGTTCTTGTACTAAAGGGCTGTTGAATGCTTGATTCTGATTGGTCGTTGAAGTGTGCAAATATTTACAGCTATTTAATTAGTTTCATATCTGTCGACCGTATTACCCATGCTGACCAAGCAAATAAATATAACTAACATTAGGTTTAAAACAACATTTTTTACCTATGGATTAAGGCTGGGCGATATGGCAAAAATGTAATCTCAATAATTTTTCCCCATATTGAACGGTAACGATATATATTTCGATATAAGCTGTTAAAGCCACAAAAATTTTCGTACATTTTCGGCTCGCACTTCTGTAGCATCTGCTGTTACTAGGCGACCATGAAGGCGCTGTCAGTTACAAATTCATTTCCGCTTTGGCTTTTAAATTGCGCGGCTCTGTTAAAAATTAAGAGCTTGTGCGTGCCGTGCAGAACGCCTGCATGTGAACTGCCCCTAAGCCTTTGGTGACACTTAAACACCACAAAATTAAAATGTGGATCTCTCCCCTGTCGTCTTCTCCCACGCGGATGCGCCCTGGATGTCAGTGGATGGCGCACGGTCTTCTGGTACGTCACGTGCAAAACGCTCAATTCGCGCTTCAGGATGTCTAAACGCGTCTTTGCATTGACTTAACATGGAAATCACTCGCGCTTAATGCATCATTTGCGTCTGGTGTGAACGCAAGTTTGTGTCAAGTTTGCTTCTCAAAGTGCGGTAGGAAATTAACTTTGACGTGCACGGCACGCACAAGCTGCACGCTGATTGGCTGTTGTTGTATTGTTCAGGTGTGTGATTGGCTCTTAGATTAATCCATATTGAGCAAAAAATGCCTAGAGCTTATCATCGTTATTAAAATAAAATAAATCGTGATTCGATATGATATAGTTTATCGGCCCAGCCCTACTATGGATAAAACATTTGTCAGTACTGCCCTGCCATTGACTTTGCAATAAAATAGTTTGCACATAAAAAGCTATCCTGCATTTCTGAGTAGCAAAGTTGTAATGGCAGAGTTTTGAAGCAGTTAAACTTACAGTTTCACGGTTAGTAACACTGCTAAGGTAATTTACGCATTCTTAATTTATCTCTCTCTCTAGTAACTGCATTAATCTGCATATTAATTGTTCAAGCCTTCTTTACTTGCTCTAAAATGATCGAAACACCAACAAAGACTTGATATGATATGCATAAGATATGTTTTATACATGAGTGTTTTTAAAAGACATGCCCATATTAACACCTCAGGTGTGCATAATTTTTCCGTAATTCAGTGGCCCGTCATCAGTTATTACTTACTTCATGAAATCGTTGATGCCAATAAATAATCTTTATTTTTAAGATGGCATCACCACATGCCGAGTTGGCAGTTTAGACACCGGAGCTTCGAATACCTTCTTATAATTTATCTTTTGTCTGGGAGGATTATTTAGCCCTCACTGATTTCGCTTCAATCTCTTTTCCATTCTCCAACCTCTTCTTTCTCTATTTCACCCTCTTATGCACAGTAATTCCACCTGCCGCCCCCCAAAAGGTCTCGTTGCAGCCTCTCTGTGTTGCAGCAGCGGGTACCTGTGAGCTTCGTGGATGAGTAGAGCTGAGGCGGAAGTGATTTTATCAGCGCCTCACAGCTGCCCTCCTCGCTCGTTCACTGCTCCCTTCCTCCGCTACAATCCCTCCATTTTCCGAGCCCCTGCAGCCAGAGCCATCAAACTGTGAAAAATTAAAACAAAAGAGGAAAAAAAATACAATATGTTTGCTCAGATTTGCCTCACATCTGTTCGAGCTCTTCTGCCGACAAACCGTGTTTGTGAGACATTGATAGGCTGACCTGCCTACGCATGCTTGAGTTGGCAACCCCCGTCGGGGGGACGCGAGACAGGTCGAGAGAGAGAGAGAGATAGAAGACTGGGATTTGGCGAAAGTGTCTCTGCTCGAAAATGCAGTGCCACAAACATTGAGGTGTCAGGGGAATAAATGGCAACACAGGATTACATGAAAAGCTGACAATTCAGAGATGAGCACTAAAGACACTAAATGAGCCACAGGACAGTCCCCTTCCCCTCACACACACACACACACACACACAGACAGTCAGCCCCTGTGACAAACGGTGCTTGTTTGATTGGTCGCTTCAGCCCTTTTCCTTGGCCTTTGGATGAATCAAGTGAGGGTCAGCGGCAGCTCTAGTTTTTCTTGTCTAAATTATTGATGTGGTATTTCATCAATCTTTTTCATTGGGCACCCATGAGGAAATGTCATGGTATGCGTCACTGTGGTATTGCTGTGTTATAAGGGCTGGTTTACAGAGGCCTTGACGTGATTTGTCATTTTGATTGGTCGTTTTAGCAGAAACCCCACAGCTATGTTTTCGATCCTGACTCAGGGCTCAGGTGTGCATATACTGCTCCACGGCTATTTTGCACCATTGCCTCACAAATAATGAGTGATTAAATGTATGTGCTCCTAGGTGTTTTTGTCTTTTCGACCTGGCTTGTTGTATGCACCTAATTGCTCTATTATAACTCTGGAGACTTAAAAGAGTTATCACTTCATTCAACCCTGTTTCAAAGTTTCAGAGTGTTCATTTTAACAGATTTTGTAGCCTTATTGTATTGAAGTCTTTAATTTTTTTCTTTTTTGCTCATTTTAGTCTGTTTTCATTCATTTCATTTCATTAGATCTTTTAGTTTACCAGGTTTAATTTTTCAATGAATATTTAGCTGTTTATGTTTAAATAAATTAACTAAATTAACTGTTAATTTACTTCAACCTGACTTACCTACACATTAATTGAGTTTAAAAATTGACAAAAAATAAACATAATAATAATAATAATTAATTGAAATAAAACAAAGCAAAACAAAAATGTTAGATTAAAAACTTGAAGTATTAAAATATATATATATATAAAAAGTACATAACATGTCATTTGGGTAACAGCATTAGTAAATAGTCAGTTCATCCTTTATAAAGCATTGTTCCAAAATAAATAAATACAGCTATAAAGGCCTTGTTCTTGATTTATAAGCATGTCTAAAAATGTACAAAGGAGATTTAAAGGCTCAGTTATCTTCCTAACAGAAAAAAACATTATAAACACAGCACAGAAGGATACAAAACTATTAATTTCAAGATGCAAAAAAACATATTTTTTTCATGTATCAACTGTACAGTATGATCACATCTTGAAAAAAATATTTCTGTGTTCTGTAGTCCTCTGTGTTGTGTTTGTTTAACTTTTCTATTTGGAAGATAAATGAGCCTTTAGATCTGCTTTATAAATGCTTTATAAGGTATAAATAGTCCTCACTTTAGATGAACTCACAAAAACAGACGTCTGGCAACTACTAAATGTTTTATAACTACCTGACTTATTCATGAATTACAGCAGGAACATGTGTTAATAAAGCATTTATTAACGCACTGAACAACTATTATCATGTGTCTAAATAATAAGATTTATTAATGTAAATGTAAATAATGTATTAATCATTTACTTAGACTTTCTAAATTATCTTATTAAACAATGACAACTTCATATTTTCATATAAATGTAATTTCTTATAAAATGTAATTATCATTAAAAGAAAAACTGAAAAAGTTAACATTTTATTCTGATTTGAAAACTTTACTGAATACTATAAATAATGCTAAACACATTTATATTAAATTAATCAGATGTATACATTTGGCTTTAAAATAGTGTTCATTACTGTTTTTTTCTTCTTATTAGAGAGATTTAAGATTTAAGTGTCTGCTTGTTTAGATTTTGATATCTTGCCAAATCTCTTTATTAGAAAGAATTAAAAGTTTTATATATATATATATATATATTGTCTATTATTGTATACTTTAGTTTTCCATTTCTCACAGTTTAATCTGCTGTTTGAAACTAATCATTTATAGTCATTTATACATTTCTTTTTGAATCATCACAATCTTATTTATAGCATCACATTTAATTAAATGTCAAGATCTGCTTAATATGGATTGTGCATATATGTTTTTCACAGTTTGCTGGGGATGGTATTTATGGCGGATCCTCCCACAACCACTATCAAAATCCCAGGCTCATTACGTTTCCACGACAACACCAGCGAGGCTCGTCCAATGGGCTACGGCGACAGAAGAGAGACTGGGTCATTCCACCAATCAACGTGCCTGAAAACTCCAGAGGACCCTTCCCTCAAGTTCTCGTCAGGGTCAGTAGCGGTTACAGTTCACAGCTATCTGTTATAAAAAGACTAAAATGTTGTTGTTGTTGTTGTTGTTGTTGTTTTTTTTAGTTTAAGGTGCAAGACATCTCCATCGCTTTTGCTTAATAATTATATGGAATATTTTTACACATGCTGCTTGGTTGTTAGTAACACATATACAACATTCAGCCATGAATGAAAAGACTCAAGATCTTGGCAAGCTTTGTCTCCAAGAACAGACAGTTCCACTACTGAAGTTTCACTGTGTCCCTTCGAGACATAAAAGAACAAGCCTCTCTCAAGTCTCCTCACAGAAGCTTTTACCCAGGCCTCGCACTTCTGAAAGTCAGAGCTTTCCTCGCCACATCTCTTGAACCGCAGAGAAACCTAAGAGGTTAAAAAGCAGTATCACAGGTGAACATTTTCAAGAGCTTTCTTTCAGACAGCTCTTCTGCGTCTGCCGCTGAGAGCCCTTCTAAGGTAAGGAGAGGACTTGTGCTCCCTCTCTGAGTCAAGGGTTGATGAGAAGGGGCTCAGAGGTAGATTGGCAAAGGGTATCAACATCTCTCATCCATCTAATGCTTCTACAAATCCTCTCCTTAACATTTTCCAGGATGAGATGAGAAATGAAGCTTTGTGGGGTCTTTGCTATAAAATCTATAAGGTTCACTGCTAGGTTAGATGTAAGGGTATAACATACAGTCAGGGTCCTGATCAACCCCGTGTTCTCCACCAACCAAGAACATCTTGTAAATTTCAGTTGAGTTGTATAGTCTGACATTAATTTCATTTTAGCCTCGAGACAAATTTAGTGATTTTAAAACTGGAATTAAAAAGTCTTGGTCCACAGATGAAAAAAGAAAGTGATAATTGTAGAAAGTAGAGTTTGTTGTTCATTGCACTGTAATATTTAGCCATTTAATGCCATTACCGACCAATCATAATCAAGTATTTTAGAGAGCAGTGTATACGAAGGGAAATTATGTGATTGAGGACCATAATGGAAGACTCTAAGGTACTTGATATGGCAGTAGGTACTCTAAATGTTGAAGAGCATCTGGACTCACGAAGAGTTTTTATAGAAACATGCACTAAAAAGTATCCTCCTCCGCAGTACTTTGAGGTGTGTTATCCATGCTTGAGCTTCTCTGGGGTTCTTCAGGCTTATGTTTGTGTTATCTGTCGTTTAGGCTCCAGCCTAGCCTTAGCATTAGGTGGACTGTCCTCGTAAACACCCTCACGGCCACTTGTACCTCAGATTACACCTACAGTATGGATTACTACAATCTCTTTCCACCGATGCTCACGCAGACGCATGGACATCACTTTAAACCACCCATATGGAAAGATTAGAAAACCTGTGAAAAAGCATGGAATCCATTTGAGGAGAGTTTTGATAACCCTTTTCACCTCTAGCCTTAAATGTTTGGCTTTACAGACCTGGGTCTGTGGGTGTGTGGCACTGACACGTTATGCTTGTTGGCTATTTTCAGCCAATAAAAGATTACCTGCTGCAGCCCATACTAGGCCAAATCCACACTATGCCAAAGCAGATTATTCTGTATTGAAATAATTATAGAATAGAAACATATATATGGCTTCTTTTCAGTTCTCTGGATTTTACTTTATATAGAGAATTCGTAATTTTGAGGCTTACATTTCATGTCAAAAAATCCCTTCCTTTATGCATTTCTGAACAGTTTCTATAATGTAGAAGTCTTGTAGTACCAAGGACATGATGTAACACACAGAACCTTGAATTACATCCTTGCATTTGCATGTTGTTTTTACATTTTCTGAGCACATTTCGTTCTGAAGGAGCCTAGCCTGACCCATTTTTCTCTCCCAAAATTTGTGCTTGTTTCTCACAGAACTAATCAATACACTTTCCAATCTCATAGGTGTAATTATGTAACCAACAAATTATGTTATTAAGAATAACAACACATTTGACTATTTGGTCGATATTAATTAAATTGACTCTGTAATAAGAATGGAAACAAAAGATCTGTGCGGTTTCATTGGTACTCACCCTGTCTGAAGTGAGGGCTGGGCTTGTGTGTCATGCTGTAAATTGCCAATAAAGTTCAGCATTAAAGTTGATAGTGTGCATATACTGCTGTTGTATACTGTACATCTTGGATCTGTATTTGGTCTTAATGAAATAGTATGCTTGTGTATGTGTGTGTATACTGTATGTGTGTGTATATATATATATATATATATATATATATATATACATACATATACATTATAGACACAGACACACACACAAATATATATATATATATATATATATATATATATATGTATGTATTAGCATATGAAATGGAATTAGACACTATTACACTATTAAAATGTCTAGTAGCTGTAATTTATGGTTCATTAAACAAGTATGAAAAATATTGGTTAAATTTTTTCCAATAAAGTTCTGTAAAAAATAGACAGAGATGTTTTGCTATTTAAACCTTGGACAGGCAACATCATGCTAATCTGCTTGTTTTTCAGCATAGTGCAATTATTACTGTAATATTTTATATAAAAAAACAAATATATATATATTATTTGTTATATAATATTATTAGTATTTTTATGTATCTCTCTCTCTCTCTCTCTCTCTCTCTCTCTCTCTATATATATATATATATAAAACACACTATAAAGAAGTCTCATATTTGACAATATATTTATTAAACATTTCTCTATATATAAAAAAAGAGGAATTCATATAATTTTTGCAGGAATTAAGTATCTCTGCTCTAGTGTCTAATTACCTCTGTCACACAGTTGTCACTTTCTCTGCCTATTGTCTAGAGACGCCCAGCTTTGAAGGACAGTTTCATTGACATTAATAAAAACCAAAGCAGCATTTATTCTTGTTTACATTTTCTACATCCCCAATTACCTACGAAATTCGAATTCCAATAAACAACACATCCCCCCCAACACACGCACACAAAATGAAAGCGGTGAATTCTTAATTTACTGACTAGCTCAAATCAATTTCCATTCTCCCATATTGGTCCATTAGCTCAGAGGGGAGATAGGGAAGCTCAGTGCACCTGGCCAGCTCTAGTATTCACATTCTCAGTGTCCTATTATTTAGTGAGCAGAGTTGGGGCTTTGTCGTCACATAGATGATTTACAAAACTAACTGCAAAGGGCTATATTGCTAATGCCTCTAATGGCTGCTTTCGCCTGAGAGTGGTGCTCGATGATACCTGGACCTGAGCTCCAAGAAAAGGAATAGAAAGGGATGTTTTGCAATATAAAGCTTGGACGTGTTTGCAACATCATGCTAACCTGCTGAGTCCGTAGTCATTACGTGAGATCAGGTTGTGCAATAAATAATGAAATGTTGATGAGACTAAAGAATAGGTCATGTTTCAAAGAGCGTTAACTAATAGATCATAGGAAAATTTAAGTTTTCATTTATTCAACGTTATGGAATCTTTCATTTACAGATCACTAAAGGAGAATGTTTGAAGATTTTTACCATGCAGTTATAATGAAAAGGAACTAAAGTTTTCAAGAATGCAAAAGCACCATAAATCATCAAAAAATATGACTAAATCATATAGAAGTTTCGGAAAGAAGTAACAGTGACTAAATTATTGAATAAATCATTCTAATGAATCAGTTGATTTGGAAAAATTAAATGATCCAGTTCGTAAGTTCATATTACTTTTTGAGTTTTTACTTACGTTTTGACGTTAGAAGAATCACATGAACAAGTGTTTTGTGTGTGTGTGTGTGTGTGAGCATGTGTCACTGTTAAAACTTGAAAACTCCAGTCTCAGTTCATTGTAACTGCATGTGTCCAGCATGTTTTATATATATATATATATCTGGTATACATCATACAGGTTTGGAACGGCATGAGAGTGAATAACAGAGGACATTATTTTCATTTTGGAGGAAAGTGTTCCTTTAAGGACAGGCTGGGAGAAAAAATACTTGGCCAAAATGTTTATGCAGTTGTCATGTATGCAATCTAAACAGGTTTACTGCAAACTCCTTGGGCATACCAATGAAAGACAGAAGTTTAGTTATTCTGTTTTGACTGGAGTCGAGATATCTGAGGGCGATCACCCACACAAAGGAGACATCAAGCTCTAATCTAAGCTGCTTGCTATGTGATTACACGTCTCTACCTCAAGCGAAAAATCCAGTGTGGTGGAAGCATAATTAGATCTCATGGAATGCTCCTTGACTAAAACTGGCAGTCATACATAGCCTATAGCATTACAGCTAGTGTAAGTGTCCTGGTGGGGCTCTTCTATTACCGCCTAACTTAATCAGAGCCAGTAAAAGCATGGGTCAGAGGGTAACATATTCACTTGAGTGGAGAGTTTGAATGATCGTTATTTCTCACGCTGGCCTTGAATAACTCTGCCTTTAAATAAGCAAGACGTATAGTAGGTTACTTGTAATGTGAAACTTAGCTCAAGTGTTAGAAAGTTCACTTGCTGAGTACCGAACTTCCTTGTATGTGGGCCCACACGATTTCGGCTTCAAGAACCTGCGCTAAATGGCTTGATGCAGCGGCCCGTTTGCATGTGTGAGCATTTGTGTGTGGGTGTGCGTAATTTTAACTTAGAGAATAATATTGTAATGAGAATGTTGTGGACTGATCGTTTCTATTACGCTAAGAAGGTATTGTGTGGTAATTTAGCCTGTGAGAAAGTTGCACTGCCGAATGCTTGTCACTGACCTCCTTCATGTTTCCACCGCTCCCACGCAATTCTCACATTTATATGCAACATGTTTCAAGTTAGAGGTTTCTAATATGGCCTGTTCTTTACATGTGTGGACATTTGAAGCATATTTTGTTAATGTAGTCTGCGTAGTATGCTAATTGTCTGTATGTATGCATTCAGTACATGAGTGACCCAAATTTATTTACCGATATGATTAGTGCAACATAGATCACACTACATGGAGCGCTGTAACCTGTAATAAATTCCACTAGACTTGCCCTTTTCCAGTACGATGGATGAACTGGAAATAATATCTGCTGACTCATTATTTAATCAAAATTCCAAAAAAGAAATATCGCTTACCTACTGTAAAGTAATACATGTCAAAAATGTAATGTTTTTGAAAGGTATTTTATTTATTTGATTAAAAACACAGTTCTGAAATTTGATTTTATTTATATTTTCAAGTAAATTAAATATTTATTTAATTAATAAGATGTATTAAAATTCTTGTGCTGGCAAATTGAATTTTCACCACATTCTAATATGCTGATTTGCTGCTTATTAAACATACTATATCTTATTATCATCATTTTTTGTGCTTCTCAGAAACACTCAGGAAAGATCAAAATCGATTTTATTTGAAATAGAATTTTTTAAAACATTTTAAATGTTTTTACTGTCACTTTTGATCAATTTAATGTATGCTTGATGGGAAAAAAATAAAAAATAAAATAAAATAATCATACTGATTTTCAAACTTTTGAATGGTAGTGTACACACTTTGTAGTAGCTCATTCCCAGTCCAGTCCTAATCAGGGGGTTTGCTTTGAAAACACTTTTTTTGTGTGTGTGTGGCTCGAAAAGCTATAAATTTCACCCAAGAGATACCAGAAGTCATTTGGAGGCTTATAATGCTAAACTAACACCCCATTAAGCAGTGACATCATTATGATAGCCATGATTCGCTCCATCCCCCTTATTAAGTCCCCCTCTCATCTGCATCTCTAGCTCTTTCTTTATTCTCTATCCCTCCCTGCCTCGCCAGCACGCTTGACATTTCTCCCGGCATCCATTCTTCATGCTATGCGTGCGTATGTGTTTATAAGAGCATGGAGTGGAGAAAAAGAGACAGAGTGAAAAGATGGCTGCGGCTAGCGCGGTAGAAAAAGTGCAGAAGCAGCACAACGCTTCTCCGGCAGTCGTGTAGAGGTTGTCTCTCTAATTACCCAGCCCCCCTTTTCACGCCGCTGCCCCACCTCTTAGCTTGTACCCAGGGATTTGTCCATTGTGCTTTTCAATAGACACAGCGTGATTGGACTGAAAGCAGTCATTAGCCTGTGCCACTGTCTCTGGGGTCCTTGCGCTTTTATAGAGAGAGAGAAAAAGAGAGACTCATGCTTGGAGAATACGGTTGGACTCTACTAGGGAATATATAAAGGCTCTATTTGTACTGTTGGCCCATTGTGCTGACTTTTGGAAATTAATGTCATTGTTGATGTGTGGAAAAACTCACATAATTCCATGAGTATCCGGCTATTCAGCGGGCAGCTATTTTAATTGCAAAGCTAATGCAGTAATTGCATTTGTGATTCAATTTTTAGCACCCATTAATATAAATTTTCTTCCTAATTATCTCATTTCTACACCATTTTGTTCTCCTCCTCATGGTTGGGAAAAGGAGTTGCTAGAGCGTGTGTGAATGCGATTCATGCCGTTTCTATTCAAATGCTCTGACTATGACTATCTCATTGCTTTCTTAATATTAATTAGCCTTTAAGGGACACGCTGTGGACACTTAAGTCACGTTTAAAAATGGATTCATTCCATTGGGTTAGAAAGAAAATGTCAAGCTAGTTGGCAAATGATGTTTTGTTTTTTTAGTTACTTTGAACCAACTGGTATAAAGTTTGTTTTGCAAATCTGTGGATTTCAAGCAGACCAATCCTCTCATATTAAATTAGGATTTCTTTGTTTTATTTTTTTCATTAATTTAGTAAATTTGGTAATGTATATACATATGTGTGTGTGTGTGTGTGTGTGTGTGCACAGTTAAAAAGCTTAATTATTATTATTTTTATTTTTTTTAATTTAGTAAATTTGGTAATGTGTTCACAAAATATTATATGCAAAAATAAAAAACTTGCAATAATGTTTTAATATTTACAATGTATGCATTTGTGAGTGTGTATATTGTATATATATATATATATACACACTATATTACCAAAAGTTTTCGCTCACCCATTCAAATGATCAGAATCAGGTGTGCTAATCACTTGGCCTGGCCCC